>AYEL01068308.1:0-28475 GCA_000484575.1 Olivierus martensii
CTATCTTTCCGTTCACTATCCATTCGTCAGTCTTTTTGCTGTCTGTGTGTTTAGACAAACCAGGATTTTAAGATAATTGTTTTTCAATCAAAGTATGTTCAGATGGGTCTTTCAAGGTCGAGATTTAAATCTTTTAATGTGTTATAAATTAAATTTGCTTCCCAGTTCTAAGTAACAAGGTATTTTTAGACAAACCAGGATTTTAAGATAATTGTTTTTCGATCAAAGTATGTTCAGATGGGTCTTTCAAGGTCGTGGTTTAAATCTTTTAATGTGTTATAAATTAAATTTGCTTCCCAGTTCTAAGTAACAAGGTATAAAAAAAAAACATGAGAAACTGCATGAGATTCAACTACCATACACTGAGAGAAATTGAAAAGTGGGAAAAAGTTAATTGTAAATAAACTAACATCTGTATTCAGAGAGTAGTCTTTAATTTAAAAAAAAAGAAAACAATTTAGATTTCAACGGCTCAGATATATACAATATTTTAAATGTGATGTCTAAATCCGAATATTTCTATAATTTCTCTAAACATTTTTGACTACAAATTCCGTTTTAAAACAGGAATTATGCAAATTAATAAAAAAATAATACTATATTAGTTCGGAAAAATAAGAAAATACAAATCTTTTAAGTTGTAAAGAACTTTACAAATTTAAATGAAACTTGGATGAAACACAAAATTCTTACATAATAATAACCTAACCTTTATTACAAGCAAATAAAACTAAACAAGTCATAGTCTCCAATTATTGATTATTGGCAGGGCCGGATTTACTAATAGGCCGACTAAGCCGCGTCCTAGGGCCCCGCAATTCCAGGGGCCCCAGAACTATCAATCATTTTTCAACTTTTATAAACTTTTAATAAGAAAAAAGAATTTTTTTTATTAAAGTGCTAGATAGAAAGTAAAATTTTAAAGATTCCTTACATATTATAAGGAGCCTTTAAAATTAGACGTAGCTGATTTTAATTTTTAGGGGACCCAAAGCCTTGCTCGTCCTAGGGCCCCTAAAAATGCAAATCCGGCTCTGATTATTAGAAAGACATTCCGAAATTTTAACATAAATGATAAAACAACAAATATACCTATTTTTATATAGTTTATTTATTTGTTTATACAGGTTTATACTTAGCAAAGTTATGAAGAATACAGCAAATTTAAAATTACAATAAATTCTGGTATTGATAAACTTAAAAAATAAACGTAATAATTATAAATCACTGACTCAGTACAAAAAATATAAACTGTAAAAGATTTTTAAAAAGTATAGTGACGTAAATACATTCCCTCATAGAGTTCAGCAGTTTAGAGTATAATGAGCAAGGGGCCCGATTGATTGGACCCCAATGATCTCCCAATGCCCTGTAAAATCATCACTATCCCATTAATGTGCCAACTAGCAACAATAGTGTGCGTTCCTATGTCTAATATCTTCTCTATTTATATGGAGATCGGCCCAAAACATGGTAGAATGCGATAATAAATCATATTTTTTGGTGGAAACATGTTTATTTTTATGAAAATAATTTAAATTATCAAGAAATAAAAAAATTATAAATCCAGATGCTTTTTATCAATAAATAATTTGGTTTATTTGATAAAATTATTGGTAGTGCGCGGCTCCTTTGGCCCCTGATGACCAGCCGGCCCTACTTCATAGTTCTATTCTAATTTTAAAGCAATCTCGACACTGATTAATTTAATTCTCTAGTTTTGGCTACTTAAAAATGGTTTTCAAACTTCTGTAATAATGTCTTAATATCTCCTCGATTACTCATTGGATTTTTATGAAAGTTAGCAGGGTAACATGTCATTGCAGATAATTTCGATGACTGCAATTACTTAAAAATACAACAAACTTTAAAGGTTTTTTCCTAATAGTTAGCCGGATGGCCGCGTGGTAAAGTTATGGCTTACCATCCTGAAGGATCCGGGTTCAAATACGGTCCCCCATCTCCAGTTTTTCGGGAGAGATCCGGACCCAGCCCGTTGAACCCATCCTTCAACCATCCGGCTGACCCCATCATGAGTGTTGGCCAGCCTGTGATGGGTTCTATAAATGGCCGCCACCAGATACAGAATATTCCTCGTGAGATATAGCGGCTAATTTAACCTAACCATTTTCTTAATAATTTTTAAACTATCTGATATAAATATATAAAATTTAACATGATGATTTTAATATTAACGGAAAATTTTAAGCGCGTTTAATTAATCTTGTAGATTCATCCGTTTAAAAATAACAGGTCATTCAATTTTCTGTGCTTTAACTAATAATTATAGAAAATTCGTTAGATTTTCATGACATTCTATCAACGATGCATTCAATATATATTGAATGCAGTCTACCATTAAAAATGCTTTTGTTAGCAGATATTTTAATTATTAGTATTTTTAATCATTTTAAAATAAAGAGAAGTTTGAAATGTATATGATTAGTTTTTTCGGAATTACTTGTTTATAATATATACTGTATATCAAGAAGTGAAATAGTGACTCTAAATAAAGCAAATTATTTATAGTAATCATAACAGTGTCTTATCAAAAAATTATTTCGGATGAAACTTAATTTTTAATATTATATTAAATTATTTCATTCTATGTTAAATATCAATAATTTGACATTTTATATTCAAGAAAAATATTATTTTCTTTTTGTTTCTTGTGAGACATTATGCCTCTTTCCATCAAACGGGTACTAAGCGATGGGGCATATTAGTGACCTCCGTGGATTGTCCACACGCTGATGCAGTCAGCTGTCAGATGGTGGATGGAATTTAACGAGCAGTAGCCGCATTATGCCTCTTTCCATCAAGCGGGTACTAAGCGATGGGGCATATTAGTGACCTCCGTGGACTGTCCACACGCTGATGCAGTCAGCTGTCAGATGGTGGATGGAATTTAACGAGCAGTAGCCTGGTTCCTCCTGAAGAAACTCTGGAAGTGTAAGATACAGGAATTGAACTGGGATCCTCCAGGGTTGGGTCACGGCACGCTTTCATTGTGGCAATCTGGCTGGCAACGAAAATATTCAATAAGATATAAAATGCCAAATTTAAAGATTCAAATCCAATTAATAAAAGAATTACAGCAATCTGAAAACAGCAAATATTAGCAAAAAACGATTGTTGTTTTCCTCTCCTTTCTATGAAGATTTCAATTTACATCATTCAATCGATTTCAATGAAATTGAACAGTTAACTGATTGAATGAAATCCTCAGTCATTCTGTTCACTTATTCGGGAATATATTTGGAATAGCCTACAGGACTGCATATCTTAAATCACTAAATATGAAATTTCAGACCAATAGAGAACGGGTCCTAATTTAAAGGATTGTCTTCTCAACAAAAACCTTTATAGTTCACATTGTACAAATGATTTCGATTATATTTGGTATATAAATGTTTTTAATGGGGCGGCTGGATGGCCGAGTGGTAACGCTGTCGGCGTGCCACGCAGGAGGACCCAGGTTCGCGTCCTGGTCTGGTCCCGGATTTTTTCGGGGTAGTGGGCCTGGTCCCGCGATCCCCGTCCTTCATCATACGGCCTCCCGCCACGGGTGTGGGTGCAGCCCTTGGTTGGAAATGGCCCCGCCCCTTAGTAATCTCCTTTCTTGGAAAGAGGGCGTAAAATATGCAAAAAAAAAAGTTTTTAATGGTTGGTTTAGTTAAATGTTTGGTTTATTAATTAAACAACATGATATTTAATTAATAATTAATTAATTATTTATTTATTGAATATATGAATTAATAATTATATATTATATTATTAATATAAACTATCAAATAAAATGATTGGTCAGAGAAGACAATAATACATCATAGCTGCAATTTTAAAATTTTCAAAATACAATAAACTTTCTTTATTCCATCACTCTTGGGAATTTACAGGTTTTGGATTATAAAGAGATAAAATTCATGAACTACAGGTATTGGTGTAAACTCATTAAATATTGACTAGCTCAGGAGTGGGCAACCTTTTTTTTGTAGAAGGCCATATAGAAAAATTTATGGTGGGCCATGAGCCAAAACAAAAACAATTGATAATAATAGTATTTATTTAAAAAAGAGAGCATTGGTATTAGATATAATAAATACAGATATGTAAGTACATAGCATTGGTATTAGATATAATAAAATAATGTGGCTGATGTAAGTATACATAGCGTTGGTATTACATATAATAAAATAATGTGAATAAGTATACATAGCGTTGGTATTAGATATAGATCGGAAGAGCGGTTCAAGCCAAAACAAAAACAGTTGATAATAATAGTATTTATTTAAAAAAGAGAAGGTACAGATATGTAAACTGATGATAATAGTATTTATTTAAAAAAGAGAAGGTACAGATATGTAAGCATCATAGCGTTGGTATTACATATAATAAAATAATATAGTGTTGCAACTTTAACCAGGGCCATGTGGTAGATTTTCTCAGTATGAGACAAGTCTTCGAAATGCCGCCCCTTAAATGTTTTTTCTTTTCTTTTTGTATTCTCAAGATAAAGACTCTATACTCAGTGCTCAGAAGTACCTGTTTAATCAACATAACTATAATATTTAAGTGTGAAAATTTAAATTTTGTATCTGTTATTGCCATATTTCTGCCTCCTTTTGCCTAACATTTTATCCCACCTGCACAATCTGTTTGTTTTTACCATTCCCTGACACTCGGGATTTAAAGTACAGTTTGTTCTAAAAAGTTTGTCACCTGCTTCGCAGAGGCTGAGCTTACTCGAAGTTGATCGGTTATAAAGTCTGTCAGTTCGAATGTGCATAGTGGAAACTAAAAATAGAGCGTCCGTTATGACTAAAAATAGGGGTGAGGTATACGAATGAGATGGGTCGATTATAGCGCTCTGAATCGAAAAGATTAATCACTGGTCACTATTTCAATCGAGGTAGACTTTCTAGTTATGAATAGAGTAAATAGATAACATGCTGTAATATCATTTTTTAAATTTTGGATATTGGTAATTATGGATATGATATTTACAGATTTATTTTTTTAAATTCTAATATGCTAATATCAATATATCGTATTTGTTTGCCATCATATATTATACATAAACTATATATAGTTTTTTATATATTCCTGTTGAGGATAAGAATGAAATCTTATTTGCATAAACCGGATTTTTTTTGAAGTTGTTATATAAATTTATATTGATATTTAAAGAGAGTGACATTTGACGAGGTAGATGTGTAAGTTTACGCTGGCAGACAGAAGTGATTTTGATTCAATTAAGAGAGTACAGCATTTAATAATATATATATTGGAACACCTTTCTCAGAGAAACTATTAGATCGACAACGTGTCTCCTGGCAGGAATTCCCATCCCGAAGTTCCTGGACTTTTCTTCAACTAGTGTGGTCCTTCCTAAATTTCTTTACTTGCCTTATTTTTTACATATTATATGTTCGATTGATTAAATATTGAATAGTATAATATTAATTATTATTTATCAATTATCAAATTCAGTATACAAAAAAGGCTTATCTATGCCACAGTAAAAATCATAAATCTTTTAATAAGTTTGTAATGCATTTTTTTTTTTAATTTTTCATCAGCTATGTAAGTTTTCTTCATAGTTGATGAAAAATTATTATTGTTAATTATTATTGCTCTTTTTTATTTTTATAATTCTCTGTAAGTTGTTTGATTTCTAATTGGACTGATGAAATCAGTGATGAAACGTATTCTTAGATCGTTTTCTGTAGGTCAAGTGCCAGCAGAATATATAAATAAACTATGCCTCAAATCAAGTAATTTTGCTTCTTTTGTTCATCAGTAAACTGGCAATAACGCTGTTTATCATATTATTTACAGAATTTATTGTCAATTCATATTTTAAGTCACAATATTACCACTAACTCGGATCATATATTATTACATATGACCCAGATACGGTATAATTTTTTAAATTACAATTTGATGAAATATTTCTTATCTAATGTTAACTTCTTAATCTCTTGCAATATTTACAAAATTTCACATCTGATTTTTCACAATAAACTTACAGTATACAAGTGGCACAGCCGGAAATTTTTAGTAAAGAGGTGCAACTAAAAAAAATTAATAAATATTGACTGTTTGAATAAAACTGCAACATAAAAGTATACAAAATTACGTGTTATATATTTTATTGAATATTAATAGTTTATACCAATCGAATCTATTATATAAGCTTAAATGATAATTCATGAAATTAATGAACAAATCATAGCGCAGATATAAGTATCAGAGAGGAGCAATTGCTCCCCTCCACTCACCAACCTGTGCTATTGAACGTATAAACCAGGGATGGCCAAACTTCATGTTATTAAGAGCCATATAGGAGAATCTCAAACAATTGAGAGCCGCAATCAGTTTCTTTTTGGGTCAATGAGAGCCACATCAGTTTTTCGGTTAATCTTAACAATGTCTTCAAAATTATTTATTATGTATTTTACATGCATAAATAAATGTATGCATACATACTACATTTGCATACTATGCATACTACATTACAATAAACAAATAAATTACAAATACAGTATATTATTTTTAAAAATTAAGTAGGTATTTGCTCCATATTAACTATTGACTTTCATGCTGTGGAACCACATTGAAGATATCAAAGAGCCGCAATTTGGCCACCATTGGTATAGACTATTGATACTTATAATATTCTTATCGATAGATATTGAGATATTCATAGTTTAATTTATAGATAAAATCCAATTGAACAAATATGTTAAATTTCTTTATTTAATTTTATTTTTTTACATATTAAATGTTACCGATTAAATACAAAGTGAGTTTTTTAAAACCGGATAATTTATAATATTGTTATCAATTATATATCATTTTAATTTCACCTTGTTAAATATTTAAAAAAAAAAAAATGGTTTTTATTAAAATTTAAAAACAAAAAAAAAACGTTGTTCTTGTTAAAATGAAGCTCTGCGAAGTGACACTTTTAAGTGGTAGATACCAAAGAGCCGCAATTTGGCCACCATTGGTATAGACTATTGATACTTATAATATTCTTATCGATAGATATTGAGATATTCATAGTTTAATTTATAGATAAAATCCAATTGAACAAATATGTTAAATTTCTTTATTTAATTTTATTTTTTTACATATTAAATGTTACCGATTAAATACAAAGTGAGTTTTTTAAAACCGGATAATTTATAATATTGTTATCAATTATATATCATTTTAATTTCACCTTGTTAAATATTTAAAAAAAAATATGGTTTTTATTAAAATTTAAAAACAAAAAAAAAAAAAACGTTGTTCTTGTTAAAATGAAGCTCTGCGAAGTGACACTTTTAAGTGGTGTTGATATTCAGTTAGAAATACCGAAGAAAAAACATATTTTCTGTAAGTTCGTTATGGACAAAAAGCTATAATTGTGATTTGTGGGTTTCATGGAAATAAATCTAATTAATATTTCAAATCAATTAAAATTTAATTGATTTGAAATAACAATTTAATTGCCTTTAATAACATTTAATGTTATTAAAGGCAATAAATTAGCGAAGATGAACTAAATTTTAGTGCAATGTGTAATATAAAGACCGAAAAGGATCATTAAATATTCCTACAAATGTGGAATTCTAATTATCAACCATATAGATCTCATTTTGAATACTTTTAAATCTATTATTTATAGAAAACCGTAATAAAATCGAATAGATCATTTCTATGGATTAGCATGTCCATAATATAAAAAACAGTTATGATGCTTTATGAAAACTGCTGTGGATTTTGTTAATATTTAATTTTTTTAGCTTGATGTGATATCTTAATTCTTTAATCCAACAGTTTCCAAAATATGATAAACAGAACTTATCACGTTTTGTGAACTGTTAGATTAGGCAATTAAAATTGCGACAAAAGCTGTGTATCACTGTTTATATTCATTGATACACAACCGAAAACGACCAGAAAGATGTTTTTTTTTTTTATCGACCATAATTATAGGGACATAAAAACATACAATAATAACGCAAAATGCTATATATATATATAATAAGACAAATCAACTATTATCAAACTTTTTATTCGTTTAATATTGTATACATAAATGCAGTATTGTATAGTAGGCTCTATATACGTATAAAAAAGTCTTCCACCATCTTTAATATTGTATAAATTTAAGAAATTAAAAAAGTTTATATATTTTTAATGGAATAAAAAGTTTAGTGAATGCTAATCTGATCTATGATCAATAAATTTTATATGTGATTTTATTTTTATACGGTTATTGATTTGCTGTATTTTTTCATATTTTACTTATTAAAAATAAACTTTATTTCTGATTATTGTAATAATCAATATCATTAGATTAAAATTTTTATTGAGCTTTTATTTGCAAAATTATTAAATACTCAATCAGCGCCGGATCTAGATATTTTATCATCTGAGGCAACATTAGAAAATGGCGCCCCCCTCTCCTCTTCACTCACGCATATTAATATATAATCATATCTAATATTTTGGAACCGGAAATGTAATGACGTCATATGCATAGTCACTGAGAAATATACAAAAATTTGGATTGGGTTAGAATACAGTATATCTAGACTGAGATTATATATAATTTTTAATGAAAATAAGGTGATATCTATGTTTAAAACAACAATAATAAATAAAGCGTATTTCGATTATGATATATTGATTGCGATATGCCAATGCGGGAAAACGTGAAAGAAACAAATATGTTATTTAGACAAATTAATGAAAATAAGGTGATATCTATGTTTAAAACAATAATAATAAATAAAGCGTATTTCGATTATGATATACTGATTGCGATATGCCAATGCGGGAAAACGTGAAAGAAACAAATATGTTATTTAGACAAACTGTCATGTAAATAATGACAATTTAATTTGCACTGGTTTCTCTCTTCCTTAATAAGTATTATCCGTTAGAAAAAGACACCATTATGTCATTGTAGATGCTTTTACAGAATGAAATATTGTCAAGATAAATATAATTAAGTTTGTATATGAAATTGCAATTGCATTTTGCACCCTCTTATAATTTTTACCCTATGCAACTTCCTCGTTCGCCTCACCTTAGATCCTGCGCTGTACTCAATACTCAATTCAACAAACTAAATTTAACTATATAGCATGCCATTTTTTTTTATAGTTATATTATCCAAATTATCATTCAATGCTTAAATCAGACCATCAAACTTGAGAATACATATTTTCAAATATATAATATCATATTAATAAGTTATTTTCATTGGGTAGGATGCAACCACAATTTGTTAATGGCCATCCAGTGAAAATTTCTTAAGAATTACTCTGTCATATAGCAATCTATAATAATATATATAGCTTACTTTCTTTCTTGTTTCAATTATCATTCATTTGTTAAGCATTATTCTTTTCATTTTTAAATATTGTTAAAAATAATTCTTAATTAATATATTAAACTTTAGGTAATCATGATAAATGTAGCTATTTTTCAGTTTATAGGTTTTCTTCGATTAGAGAGTAGCTTTATCATATACTATATTGCAAATTTATAATGATATGAATTTTTCAATTTATATCATTATAAAAGTCATTATGTATCATTTATTATACATCATGAATTGTTAAGACTTCATACTGTATAGGCCTATAATAATTAATTACAAAAAACTAAGAACTTTCACAAGTTAAATAAGTTATTTAACCATTGGAAAACTTTGGGCTATCTATGAGATAATGGTTTGGTTTGTTAGATTAAGCCGCCATATTCTCATGGGATATTCTGTATCTGGCGGCGGCCACTTATAGAACCCATCACAGGCTGGCCAACACCCATGATGGGGTCAACCGGATGGTTGAAGGATGGGGTTCAACGAGCCGGGCCCGGACCCCTCCTGAAAACTGGAGGTGTGGGACTCGGATTTGAACCCGGATCCTCCAGGGTGGTAAGCCAAAGCTTTACCACGCGGCCATCCGGCCGATGCAGATAATGAAAAGATCCTAAATGTTAACTAGACAATACATTAATTAAGACAATTCATGATCATCATCATTTGAAGTCAACTAACGTTTAGTCTGATATGATTCACGTTTGTTATGGTTTTGTTCTTTTAATTATTAGCCAAAGCAAAACTTTTTAGTAATTTACTCGTAATTTCGCAAATATTATAGAATTGGTAAATCCTGCCTGGCCATATCATTTTATGTAAATTAACAAATTCATCTATATGTATTTTTAAAGTATAATACCTTTACATTCATAAATTAAAGCCATGAATTTTGGTTTTTAAGAATGCGTGTATTTAAGAAAAGTGAACCACCCGTTAATTCAATTTAAAATTTAAATTGCATTAATGTCGACTGCATTGAAATACTTCGACTTTGTTCAGAGGACTCAGGATTAAATCTGAGTTAGAAAATTTATACGAGGAGTCTAGTTCCTACCCACTGATCTTTGTCCTTTACAGTCTATGTTTTTTGGCTACACCACTTGATAGTTCTGCTATAATACTGTATTTATAAATAATACAATATTACTTTATGCAGCTCTTAGCATACACTCGGATCTTAATGTCCTAATTCTCTATTTCCCATAGGCACTGTGGTTCAATATTCGCTAATTTAATATTCGCGGAGAATTTATAGAACGTAACTACCGTGAATAACGAGAATCGACTGTAGTTCGTTTCGATTCCATTTATTGCATAGTGTTATTCTTTAAGTGATATAACTACTATGCGAGCTACTTTTCTATATTAAGGTATTCGGCGATCTACTCTCATATAAATCACATTCCTCCAACCTGATAGCTGATTACGCACAACAGTGCAGTCACTTCGGACCACCCACTCTCGCAGCCCTAAAAACTTTAAAGAAACTAAAAACTTTATTTGTGTATTAAAAATTCACTTAAAGAGAATTAAAAACTAATACAAAATAATGATAAATTATTACGTTTTCAGTTTTAATTAAATTTGTAAGGAGGAATAAACAACAGATAGACCAAAAATCGCTCCGCGATCGACGGGTTGAACACTCATGCTTACTGAGTAATCAGAAAAAAATTTCCGTGTTAGTTGAGAAGTTCGCGAAATTTATTACTGAGTAATTCGAAATGGAAATTCGTTAATGAAATACTACTGTCAATAATTTAAATATTAGTTGGATTAAGCAGTGTGATATGAAAGATGGAAATTTTAAAATCATTATAATAATTCTATTATAAAATAACACAGTATTGAACCTTCTAAAAGTCATAATTCTTTAAAAGTTAAAAATGTTTCCTGCAATCATGGAAATTGTTTTTGGCAGATTGATTGGAATTTTATAGTTTTATAAGACTGCATAGGCTGATTTCACTCGGCCAACGACACCTACGTTACAATGTCATACATATGACGTTTCCAGATGGCATGATACAATGATATCACTACGTTGTTTTAGAGAATCGACTCCCTATATAACATTAAAAATATAATGTATAAGCATCTTCATAAAATGTGAAGAAAGTACTGTATCTCATTTTTAGATAATAGATAATTATGATTATAAGAAATGAACAATAGAAAATATTGTCACATTTTAATCATTTGTAATCATTGACAAATAAATTTATTAATCACAGTTGTGCAATATTTTTTATCGATATATTTAATAATAAATTTTATTTGAGTATTATGCAATATCATTATGTTTTTGTTGGCACACTTTTCCTCATTTTTTTAATTCCAACGTATAAAGAAGAATTATGCGAATTTCTGTGGAGTCTATGGAAAATTTCGAATGGGCTGGATTGTTTGCTATTTGTCTTAAAAAACATTTAAAAAATATATTTTCGAATTTTGGAGATGTTTTCTAAAAATGAAAATAAAATGATAAGTCATCTGTGATAGTATTCTAGCGACATTTTTAACAAATCAAGATGTCATAATTTAAATATTAGTTGGATTAAGCAGTGTTATATGAAAGATGGAAATTTTAAAATCATTATAATAATTCTATTATAAAATAACACAGTATTGAACCTTCTAAAAGTCATAATTCTTTAAAAGTTAAAAATGTTTCCTGCAATCATGGAAATTGTTTTTGGCAGATTGATTGGAATTTTATAGTTTTATAAGACTGCGTAGGCTGATTTCACTCGGCCAACGACACCTACTGTACGTTACAATGTCATACATAATGACGTTTCCAGATGGCATGATACAATGATATCACTACGTTGTTTTAGAGAATCGACTCCCATAGGTTGCTATGATAGCAACTACTATGACAAAAACAAGACACAAAACGAAAGTGCATTTTATTATATTGCTTTCTAATTATTGCATTTCAATGATTTTAAAATGAAAGGATTGACTAAACCAAGTTATTTTATCATTTATTATTATTTATAATATACTATTACACTAACCCATGCTTTTTTTAAATATTGCATTTAATGATTGATCACAATATATTTTAGTTAACATACTCTGAAAAAAACTCTTTATATTATACAGTATTATTAACTGGGAATTTTTCATCATTATATAATAATAATATATTATCATCTGTATTTCATTATTTAGCAAGAAACAAAAATCCAAATTTAAAATTATTATATTCATTAATTAAAGTTTTGTCTGTTCAGGCAAACATTTGCACTTTTACACTAATGAAGTAGGCCTATTATATAAATATAAATAATACTTCTATGCTTTGGAAATCACTCAAAAGAGTTTTTTAAGTTATTAATTGGGTTTCATGGACTCGGGATATTTTAAATGGAAAGTCAGAACTGCACTAAATTCAGCGGATCTAAAATCCTCAATAGTTTCTTATAAATTAAAATTGCGAAGTATTTTTAATAATTTGGAATAAGATAAACATTGAGGGAAAGGCAGGTACGTGTTTCTAAGGCCAAAATTAAATCAGTATAAGGTAAATTGAGCTTCATTTAAAAGCTATTTTCATCACAAAGAATTAAAATAGTTTTCGAAATTAGACCATTATGTCAGTTAAAAATTTTATAAAACGTTTGTCAATAAAATTTTAAGAGTTTATTTTAATTGCTCATTAGATCCTCGTTAGTTGAAGCTTTTTCCTTTTATTTTACATTTGTTTTATAATAAAGAGAAAATTATTTTTACAACTTTCCATCCATAGTTACTAAGAGCGCGACTGAAACGTTTTCTGAAGGTGAGATTCAGATTCTTTGAGTTTGAAAGCAAATATTTCATAAATCAATCAATCTGCCCGCAAAGATTTTAATCATAATATACAATAATAAAAATCCTTGAAATGACTAACTATATAATAATTTCAAAGAATTTTAGTTTTGTTTGTATTGTTAGTCATTTCACATTAATCACATTCGTATGAAAAAACTTCCATTCGAAATTTAATGTTTCCGGGATATTAAAATATTTAATGTTTTTAATGTTTCGAACTGATACCATTTTATAAGGAGACATACAAAAGCGTTTAATGATTAGTGGGAGTGCTAATTAACAAATGATGATTGCACACTGAATTAGAAATTTCAACTGAATTTATAAAAAAATTATTATACGATAATGCCGATTATAGTTTCTTTTGTAAACCAGATTCTATTTTTTTTGAAACTTAATTTAATTGAATCTTATTCCATGGTGTTTCAAATTAAAATTAAACTGAAAATTACCCGCTCATATAAATGAGCGGAAATATAATATTGTGATTTAATCTAATAATACTGTATATAACGACAAAAACACCTCCGCGGATCCAAGATGGAATCATAAAATCGCATCCATTATTATGTTAGAGTGCCATCTGCGAATTCTGTTTTTTTTTAGAGGAACTACAATTTCAATTAAATTATTATTCTTTAATTTTTAAATTGTTAATAACAACAAATAATTTTGACTGTCACAGACATCCAAAAATTAGATCTTTCTAACGATACCACATTTATAGAAATCGGTACAGTGCTTCGATTGAAAAAAAAGGACATCAGCCAGCCAGCCACGTTTGACTATTAATATACACTAGAAATTACCCGCTCATATAAATGAGCGGAAAGTATTATAAGATTAAATCACAATGGTATACATTGTGATTTAATCTTATAATACTTTATATAACAGCTATTGTATAATAATAGCTTATCTTGAAAATTTATTTACTATATATTTTATTAAGCATTAGTTTAAATGTGTAGTAATTTTGTTAATAAATAGAAATGCCATAAATATTATAATGGGCCCCACGGGCCCCGTGCGGGGCTCGGCAATGCTCACCCTCGGGCCCGTGGAGACAATTCGTCAGCATTCGGAGAACTAACATCGAATACTTCCGAATACTGACATTCGTCAGTATTCGGAGCCCGTGGGGCCACCCCACGGGCGCTGTACGGAACCGGGGGCCCACGGGCCCACAGGACGAAAAGGCCTCCCTCCACGGGTGGGGCTGCACCCCCGTGGAGTGGGTAGTTTACAACATGATGACCAAAGGACCCACAGGCCTCCCTCCACGGGTGGGGCTGCACCCCCGTGGAGTGGGTAGTTTACAACATGATGGGTGGAAGTAAGTTAACTAACGATAAATAAATAATAGAGTGCATAATAAAATAAAAATAGGATAGGTCAAAGTTAACTTCCTCACACTATGACTGAAACTTGGACATATATTGATGTGCCACTGCCTGACATAAGTGGTTATGAGTCTGCCAGAATGGAGCGACCTAATAATTTACATGGAGGTATTGTAACCTATGTAAAGCAAAATCTTAGTTATCGTGTTATTGATAACTTTTGTTTTTGTAATGACATAATGGATATATTGACTTTTAAAATTGGTAATTTGGTTATTACTACTATTTATAGAAAACCTAATACAAATTTAGCTAGTTTTTTAGATTTATTACAACAATTATTAGACACACTACTAAAATAATAATATAATTTCAGCTCACTTGGGCAGGGAAAGAACAATCCATAATCGTTTCAAAAAACATGAGCTGAAATTATATTATTATTTTAGTAGTGTGTGGAAATTATGGAGCAGCGTAATAAAGAGGTTACATTAACAATTATTAGATTATCAAATAGTTAATAATTATAATTTGTTAATGGTTGGTGATTTTAATATAGATTTATTGAATTCTACATTGGCCTCAACTTTGGAACTTTATAATTTTTCTGTCTTGAACGATCTATTTATACATGCAGATACACAAATTCCTACTAGATATGGTTATGGTGCTCCATCGTTGTTAGACTTTGTGCTAACGACGACGGAGAGCATTGAATTTGAGGTAGGCCCTAACATGATATCTGATCATCTTCCGATTAGCATTCTTTTTAAGAAAAAAATGTTTGAATCGGAGAATAATGTCATTAAAAAATTGTTATTTACTGATGAAAATATAAGAAAACTTAACATTGCGCTATCGGTTGCATTTAGTTGGGATTATTATTATAAAATTGAATAGGAGAATAATATCATTAAAAAATTGTTATTTACTGATAAAAATATAAGAAAACTCGCTATCGGTTGCATTTAGTTGGGATTATTATTATAAAATTGAATCATTACAAGATGCTACATCATATTTTTATGATTTATTGTTAATATTTGTTAGGAAATATATTCCAGAAAAGATTATTAAAATTAATTTTAATAAACATCGTAAAAATAACCTTGAAAGAATGTTTTCTTATGAAACTAAACGTTTAATAACACAAAAAAGAGATTTATTAAAAGAAAATAAATATTATTTAAAAATGGACAATCGTTTTATTAGTAAGAATGTTTTCTTATGAAACTAAACGTTTAATAACACAAAAAATAGATTTATTAAAAGAAAAAAATTATTATTTAAAAATGGACAATCGTTTTATTAGTAATAGAATCAAATCAAAAATTTGACTTTAAAAATAAAGCAAAGTATAAAAAATGATGAGAGTGTTTTTTATAATAAACAATTCCAGGATTATAGGAATCCTGTTGAATTTTGGAGACATATTAATAAATTACCTTATTCAATTTTGAAAAAACATATTCAGAGAAGTGTTCATTATATAAAATATCTTGATAAGGTTTTTAATGCTGATGTTGATATCGCAAATGCGTTTACATCTTACTACGAATATAACAGTGGGTTTGCTTTGGATATAGGTCTGCAGAAAAATACTCACAGATTTTTGAACAAAGAATTACTTGATAAAACATTTAGCCAAAAAATTCTCTGGTTCTTTTGGAATCAGCAGAAACTGAAGTGCTGGAGGTGATTAGATCATTGGATAAAAAAACATTGGGATATAATAGCATATCATTAGATCTAATTCGATTAATAAGTCATAGCATAGTCCGTCCTTTGACTCATATTGCAAATTTGTCTTTTATAAGAGGAGAATATCCAACTTGTTTTAAAAAAGTACTAGTAATACCTATTTATAAAAATGGTGACAACAAAGTTATTGATAATTATCGGCCTATAGCTATTACATCGATGTTGGCTAAAATAATTGATAAAATATACTATACAAGATTATCTTCGTTTCTGTATAAGTATATTATTATTCATTCGTGTCAATATGGTTTTAAAAAGAATATGTCTACAGTCGATGCTTTAGCACATTATCATTCGTATATAATTAATGCATTGGATGTCTCTGAATTGGTGATTTCCTGTTCTTTGGATTTATCAAAGGCTTTCGATAGATTGGATTTGGATATTCTTTTGTATAAGCTTTATAGATATGGAATTCAAAATGAAGCATTAAATTGGATCAAGAGTTACTTGATCGATAGAGTATCCTGTGTTAAAATTGATAATACGCTTTCACATCCTTTTGTAATTGATAAAGGTGTTCCACAAGGTAGTATATTAAGACCAATATTGTTTTCTATTTATATC
This sequence comes from Olivierus martensii, assembly GCA_000484575.1. Classification (NCBI taxonomy): domain Eukaryota; kingdom Metazoa; phylum Arthropoda; class Arachnida; order Scorpiones; family Buthidae; genus Olivierus; species Olivierus martensii. The sequence goes on from AYEL01068308.1 coordinate 16,882, forward strand.
AATGATTTGTTTATCAATTTTGAAAATAATAATAATATCGCTTATGCAGATGAATTAGTTGTTTCACATTCTGGTAAACATTTTTCAGATTTGGTTAATAAAATGAACTTTGATTTAGATCTTATTGGATTATTTATAAATTCAAACAGGTTATTGGTAAATTATAATAAGTCAGGATATTTGATATATACAAATAGAAATACTTATTTTCCTGATCAATGTGATCCAATAAAAATGAATGATAAAGAGTTGAAACAAGTAGATCATATTAGGTATCTTGGTGTTATTTTTGATAGTAAATTAAATTGGTTTATGCATATTGAGAAAATACATGTCAGTTTTTCACGTTATATATTTATGTTTAGAAAGATAGCTCATTTGGTAGATAAAAAGACAATCATTAAGTTGTATAACTGCTGTGTGGCCACTAAATTACAATATGGAGTTGTTGTATGGGGATCAGCAGCCGCTTATAATATTTATAAATTACAAGTACTTCAAAATAAATTTATTCACTTTATATCCGGTTTAGATAATTATACTTTAGTAAGTCATTTATATGATGAGTTAAAAATAAATACATTGCCATTAATTTGTATAAAAAATTTATTAATATTTTATCACAGATATAATTTTAATGTTCGATATTTGGATAGTTATATTCTATATATGTATGAACAATATAATAGAAGATCTACATATTTGTTTAAAGATCCGTGGAAAAAGATTTTGCCAAAAACTAAGCTAACTATAGGTTTAAAATCAATAATTTTTGCATCCATAAAATATTGGAATAAATTAAAATTAGAAATAAAATCAATACAAGAATATTATAAATTTAAATCTGCACTAAAGCGTATATATAAATTACAGGATTTGTTGATAGATTAAATTAATATAGTGTTGTATATTTACATGTTCATGATGTATAATATGTTTGTTGTGTAATTAATAATATAGTTTTGCTTCAGATGATCTTTTAATTAAAAGTTTTGTTTTGTTTTTTCTTCAATGAATGACCTGAAAAATGACAGAGCCTGTCAATGGTCATTTCATTGTCAATGTACTTAATGTAAATATTGTGAATAATTGGTATTTCATGAATTACGGTTTTCTTTATTTTCTTATGAACTTCATTAAGCTTATTTTTTTTTCACAATTCTAAAAAATTCACCATTTACTTTAAACTCCTCTCTTAGTAATTTAAATTCAGTAACTTCTTTGCTGCTTATATAATTCTTATTTGGAAGATTTAACTTTCATAATAATTCAGGAGCTTCGTCCATATTAATTTGGCCTTTGTAATTATCAGTTTCACGAAGAACAACTGATTCAAAACCCCGTCATATTTTCTTAAAATTTAACAGGTTGATCTTTAAATTCTTTTAAAATATCATTTTCCTTATTTAACACGATTAAAATTTTTATCCTTATTTCTTAAAAATATTTTCTGATGAACTCGTTCTTTTATAATTTTTGTTTCCCTCATATTTTGTGTTTCTCAGTATATTCTACACTACGTACAAGGAACATATATTTCACTCAATCCTATTTCCCGTCTTTCTTTTAATTGGATTGGTGGATTTAAATTAATAATAAATCTTGCTTGAGTATTATTTGGAAACAAGTCCATACTTGCATTGTTGATTAATGTTACAAAAAATTCTACACTCATTTTTTAAGGAGAACTTTTTACAATTCTTCAGCATAAAATTGTCCTCTGATTATTTCATTATCTTCATCCTTCAATAAATAAGTTGGAACATTAATTGCATATTGTTTATAAATGATAAATATTTCTATACTCCATTCAGGTAAGCAATCATGACTAAAAATTTTCCTTACTTTAGAAATTCTAACTAAATCACAAATATTAAACTTATATCATAATTGTTTATTATTATAAAAACTTTCAAAAATTTTAGAATATTGATGATAAGTGACATCTGCAGGAATCATACAAATACTTCTGTGAAAACTATTATTATAAATTTTTTATCATCAATATTCTAAAATTTTTGAAAGTGACATCTGCAGGAATCATACAAATACTTCTGTGAAAACTATTATTATAAATTTTTACAATACTAGCTAATTTATCTATATATTTATAAGAATTTCAGTAAGTAAATAGCTTATAAATTTGGTTATGTAAAATTCTATTTAACCATTCAACAACAGCAGCTTTAGTATCTGAATGAGTTGAATAATGATTGATACTTTCACAGTTTAAACAACCTCTCACTAACTTATTACAAAATTCCCTTCCTTTATCTATTTGTAAATTTATTTGGAACTTTTTGAAATGCATTAATAACTGACTAAGGTTTTTATCTTTTATTGACATTATATAACAATATTTTGTAAATACATCAATAATTGTTAATAAATATTTCATCCTTTTGTTAAATCTTGAAAATTGTTTTAAAATCATTAAATCAGCCATAATTCATTTGGATCTAAGACAATTGTCTTTTGATGAGGATAATTAACTCAAATAGGTTTGTATAGAAAGTAAGTAGGTTGTGAAGATAGCCATTTCTCAACTGTTGTTCTAGGCAAATTAGATGCTTTTACTAATTTAGAGATATTCTAGAAAAAGATGCAGGATGTTTAGTATTATAGTAAATTGATTTTAATATTCTGACCATCTTGTTGAATTTTTCTTTCTGTTTTTTGCTTTTTTTTCCATTGATATAAGAATCCTGGTGAAAATGATGAAAATATTACTTCTGGAAATTCTGCAAGTTGAGATTTAGCAACATCTAATATATTGATTAGAGATTTATTTCCTATCCATTCCTTGGGTATGTTTGATTTTGATGCCTTTCCAGAAAGTATGAAATCCAATAGGAGATGAAGCAGATTTCCTATTTCTCATCAGATAAGATGTTAAATCTACAATATTATTTCCCTCAATGGGTTGATTATTAATGATCAATTCTCCTTTATTATTCCATTTATATCTTGATTGTTTCAATAAAGAAACTAAAGATGAAACAAATTTTCGGTATAACTGAGGAACTGTTATTATAATCTGATCTGGAATAGATCCTGAAATTCATTGGAAGGAGATTGATTACCTGTCTCAGGCTGATCAGAAACAATAGATATTTTAACTGGCTCTTTAGGTGTATGAATTATGCATTGATATCTTGAAAGAAGTAAGCCAAAAAATTTTACTTTATCATCATTTGAGAGATTATTTGTGAGAAGCTTGCAGAACCTAATAGATGGATTGACAGGTTTGACCTTGAGCGTTTGTGAGCTTACAGGTAAGGATGGGTGAACAGTGGATGTTTCCGATTTTAACTGACTCGGAAACAACTTCAAACAAATCAAAGATTTATTAAAGGAGGTAAAGAGGAAGAGTTTTACAAATTTTGGTGCGTGTAGAACGACATGAGGATAAATACCTTAATATAAAATATAAATGGACATTCGTCTTCACTTGTCTTCGATGGATGGGAAGCCTTGTTGTACAGTCAACAGTTCAAATTGAAACTTTTTGGTTCCCTTTCTTCGGTCATTGTTCTTTTCTTCACTGTATTCTTGCAAGCAATTTCCGACGTGTTTTGTCCAATCTAGAATTTTCTAGTGACTGTCCAACACGTCTTGTTTCCGGACTTGCAAGAGACTGTCCATGTTGCGTCTTGACTTCCCAAGACTTTTTGAGCGACTCCTCGTTCTTTTTGGGAGAATTCTTAACCTTTCCTCTCCCTTGCCGGGGATAAGGAAAACAAAACCATTATTTATTCATTCTGTTTATAATTTAATAAACTATTTCCCATTCTTTGCATCGAATTATGGTGACACCTGCATATAATAAGATCGTTTTATCTCCGACATCATTTTGCTTATTTATCTTCAATGATATGAGACAAGTTTTTGTGCTGAGTGGTACATTCCTTATCAATTATTTTATCTCCCCCTTTATACATCAATTCCAATGAATTATTTCACCTTCCCCTTTATATATGTTTAGTTAATTACCTGCGGATTTATTTAAGTGACGAACAATGTCTTACAGTTGCTTGAATTTTACATCTTATCTCACTTTTTCCTGACATAGAGTAAGTTTATTATTGAATAAAATATCCTACATATCTTTATATTTATATAGCTGTAAAACATTATAAAATTCTTCTCAGGGTCCTGTGGACCTTACATTACTCAATTTTCTTATTGGTGTTTTATATTTCTTCAACTTATTTATATTTACTGGTATATTACCTTCTAATGTATTTTGCCAGATTTTGCAGATCACTTTTATTTGTGTAGACTAGCTTTTGCTAATACTGTCAGCAAATTGTAATTCTTTTTAATATTTTTCATTTCAGTGGAGTATAGAATCAGTAAATTCCATTAGCATCAGGGAAACACGATTCTCTCACACAAGTTTTTATCTGTATTCATATGAAAATCCAATAGCAAATAGCCATAATATTTTGATGTAGCCTTTTTATATACATCCATAAAATATGAAAGATTTTTTGTGAAAGCTTGACGAGCTGGATAATTGAGATGAAAATCAAGTAAACTATTTTTATTATTAAATAAAGTGTTTAAATTAATATCTCTCATTACTTTGCATTGTGGATATAAATTCTGCATTATTAATATAACATTTACGTCTAAATGATGGGACCCAGCAGTATAAAAAGTGTGAAAAGGTTAACTCTGACCTATCCTGTCTGTTATTTTATTATGCTCTTTTTATTATTTATCGTTATATTCAATATTATTTAACATATTATATTTTTGTTTAAGAGTTAACTTATTTCCATGTTCTCCGTCGTAGTATTTGGCAATTACGTGTTTATGGAATGGACATCAGTCTTCCGCGGGAGCTTTCTTGGTTTGTGATGTCATCTCATCTACATAATTTTAACACTGATCCGATATGAGAAAATAAGAATGATCTTTTATCAATGTTTTGTTTGGTTTATAATTAAATTGTAAAGAGGATGACATGAATTGATTACTCTGTAAACTAATAAATTTAAACTTGTTACATGAATTTATGTAAATGAAGCAACATGGTACTGTAAGTCACTCCGTATAAAAGCTTACATAGCCAACGACACAGCAAGGTGTTGTATTGAGCTAAAACTGGAATGGTGACTTTCAAATTTCTTGTAAAGTTCTACAATTGCTAGAAGTTTGTATCACTGGTGGAGGGAGTAGTATTAATTACTATTTAAGGTGGATATTTGAATTTGGATTAAATTAGTTTGGTTGATAAATTGATTGTTGCTTATTATCGTTTTAATAAAGCTTTAATTAACACTTTTGTAAGTGTTTTGAGTCTAATAAATTTATAATTTTTGTTATTCAACTTATTTTGAGAATTTATTCAATTTATTAGTATAAGTGTCTAACATCGTTGTTGTTTTTTGATCTAACACTTAATTGATACTTCTAGTTGTAGGTTTCCAGTTGTTTTGTTTTTGCAGGTTAAACGACAAGTTTTGACTTACAAGGGGAGGTTCAGACATTCGGGTCACCGATTTTTTTGAAATTTTGCACACCTGTAGTAGTCCCCTAGGACAATATAATGTGTGAGTAATAAAGTGCACTACTCCAGGATTGTCGAGAAAATCGCACGAGAAGTTTCGTATTGAGTTCATATAATCTAAAATTTAATTATATTTCGAATGTGTCAGTAGCGCAGTGGTTGGAGATTTGCTTTTTTAATTGCGTGATCGCTGGTTCAATTCTTAGCTTTGATAATTTTTTTTATTTTTATTTATTTATTTTATTATTATTATTTTTCTCTTACATTGTTTTATATAAATTCAGTTATTTATATTTTTTTATTTGTTTTAAATATTTTATATATGTTTATATCAACGATGGTTTCTATAAATTTTTTGTCAATAGATGGCGCCACATTCTATTCTGTAAAAATACTAACTTTCTGACTGCAAAATGAGTGCGGTGCATTTGAAAATTACTTCTCTCGGCATTTCTAACAAATAAAAACTATTCCGAATGACTTTCGTCGATAAAGTCGTTAACAATTATTGAATGTAATAAAAACCAAACAATGTTTATCAAAATCAGTTCCACGAGGTTGAAGTCGATTCACAATTAACGAACGATATAGGCCAGTTAAGAAGCCGAAGATGTATGATTTCATTTAATTAGAAACAAAAATAAAATTAGTGAATCTACCTAAAAATCATCCCACTTGGAGTCTGTGCACTCTCCATAAAAGAGGTTCTCGTAAATTATTAAAGAAAGATGAGAAATATATCAAAATTGAGGAATATTTTCCAATAAATATGCTATTATCAATAATTATAAATTAACATTAATAGTTAATTATTACAAGTTAATATTCTTATAGAATAGAAAGTGGCGTCATCTATTGACAAAAAATATATAGAAACCATCGTTGATATAAACATATATAAAATATTTAAAACAAATAAAAAAATATAAATAACTGAATTTATATAAAACAATGTAAGAGAAAAATAATAATAATAAAATAAATAAATAAAAATAAAAAAAATTATCAAAGCTAAGAATTGAACCAGCGATCACGCAATTAAAAAAGCAAATCTCCAACCACTGCGCTACTGACACATTCGAAATATAATTAAATTTTAGATTATATGAACTCAATACGAAACTTCTCGTGCGATTTTCTCGACAATCCTGGAGTAGTGCACTTTATTACTCACACATTATATTGTCCTAGGGGACTACTACAGGTGTGCAAAATTTCAAAAAAATCGGTGACCCGAATGTCTGAACCTCCCCTTGTTAGATTTAATTACATTTAATTTAGAACATAGTAAAAGACCTGAGCTCAGGAATTGCAGAGTCATTAGACTGTTAGGTTAGTTATAATTATTTATTACTGGTATTTGTTAGAATTTGCGAATTTGCAGTGAAGCAATTTTCAATGTTAGTTCATTCATCAAATCATCTGTTACTATTAAATCCCAAGCTTCAATATTTTCTGGTAATCCAGAAATAAAAGTAATATTTTTTCATTTATAAATTATCTCTGGTAAATTGAACAATACCACATAATCTTCTTGAATGATTTTACATATATGTTTTCAAATATCATTTTCCTACCCAATATAGTTTTCCCTGATTGAGATGGACCAACAATCACACATGTTGAAGGTTATTTGAAAAGCATAATTTCCTGAATTCTTTTACTAATAGTTGAAGAATAAGTTTATATTTGCCTTTTATAAAATTTCTAATATTATATATAGTTCTACCTGCATTGATACACTTCTGTAAAATTTTCTTTCTAATTTCAAGAAATATTTCATGATAATCAATACAGTAATAGCCCCAACTTATGCGAACTCGGAGTTATGCAGTTTTTTTTGTTTGGCAATACTGCTGCATGCTATCTTGCTGTGATACGCATTGCATTAGAAAACTAAATATGTCCATGTTGATTCAGTGAGATATTTAAGTCTATATGATGGTTAGAATTATTTAATTAGCTTAGTGATATCCAATCACAGATCTGTAAATTAATTATTTGCATGCAATGTGCATCACAACAAGATAGCATGCAGCAGTGTTGCCAAACGAAAAAAGAACCACGTAACTCCGAGTTCGTGTAAGTCGGAGTATTAATGTACTGCGCAAACTCTATATGCATGATTACAATTCTATGATCAACGAAAGTTAAGATTGTTTTGTTATATGTTTTCTAAACCCTTAAAAAATATGTCCTCCAAACAAAGTAAATCTGATTCTCGTGCACCTAGTAAGAAAAGGATTACAATATCTTTAGAATGTAAACTTAATGTTATCAAGGATTTTGATAAGAGAATGAAAATTTGTGAATTGGCAGAGAAGTTTGAGCTACTGGAATCCACAGTCGCCAATCGATGACCTTCATAGCTCTCAACTCAACTTGAGACAGATTATAGTGAGGAATCATGGCAGAAAATATGTGCATGAAGAAAGCAGCATGGTTTTGATGTCAAACCATGGTGTAAACACCACTATCATCCAGAGTCTAGATCAATAGTTCTTAACCTTTTTAATGATCAGCACCCCCTTGAAAAATGTGTTTATATTTCTTTATTTAAGAAATTACATCTCTTTCAAGATAATTTTTTTATTAAAAACATACAAATATATTTACATATACATACTAAACAATACCTCATTTATAATGGTTACATTGTTGCAAATTATTGCTTATTTTCATTGGAGTAAAATCCAACATTAACATTAATGCTAGTGAATTAAAGAAAATTAATGTTAGTTTCTTCATCAAACTACACTATTAACGTTTGTACTCAGAATATGAATACATATGCACATATCAATTAGTTTTTTTTTGCTGGTAAGTGCAATGTGCTGAAGCAAAGGTAGACAATGTAGGTCTCAAAAGTTGACATAGCATTCATTAGTTTCTCACAGGCAATAGTTTCCATCAAAAATTTAGAAACCTCTCTTACATTCCCAAAAATGCTTTCTCACACCCCTGGGGGAGGGTGCACACACCCCAGGTTAAGAACTACTGGTCCAGATGGATTCAATTTTTCCGTGACACTAAAATCCTTCAAGGTAACGTCCACCAATGAAATCCATGCATTTTGTACATTGAATTGTTGGCAACTTTGACTGAGCAAGATGACAGGATTCTCTATCATTAAATCTCATCTCCTTAATCAAATTTGCATAGAAATCTTATTTGTATCTCTTCTTGTAAATATCTTTGATCCAACATTTTCTCTTCTTTGATTTTGTTTCAGTTTCCTCATTTACTACAGTTGTTGACATCATTTTGTAAACAGTGAGTGCCTCTTGTTTCTTAGCATCTATTTTGTTTTATACAAAATGAATCATGGGAATGGCATTAAGACTCTTGGGGAAAGTATAGCTTACCAAGATTGTGAGAACCCACAAGCAGAATTTTCCCGTGATTATCTGTGACAGTTTTGACCATTCTACTTTCTGCAGCAGATAGTGGGAACCAATCTTAACTTGTTGTTTTCAGCTTTGTTCTTGCAATGCTCTGGCATTGTCTAGCAATCAAACATTTTGTTTAACATTTGAAATAAATGCTGTATTAACTTATTTTTAAAAATATTTTGAAGATTGAATTCACTGTTATTAATTTTTTTTTATTTTCACTTGCCAAATCAATTAATTTCCTTAGTCACACAAAAATTGTAACAACAAACAATAACTCATTTTTTTTTATTTTCACACTTGCCAAATCAATTAATTTCCTTAGTCACACAAAAATTGTAACAACAAACAATAACTCTAAGGATATACTATCTTATGTATTTTATATGTCATTAGATATAAGCTACACCATAATAATACATTCTACCATGTTTATTTGAATTTATATTTTAAAGAAAATTTTAAAATACAATATAAATTAATTCTTTATTTTCTCTACTTTTTGTTTTGTGCAGTTAATCAATTTAGCAAGTGAGTTGCTTAATTAGAAGTTTTAATTTTTATTAGAAAATGAAATTTGTCTGATTTGAATTGAATAAGGGATTTTTAGGATAATACTCTAACATCCTGTCAGCTGAACTACCAGGACTCCAGAGAATTTCCTTTTCAGCTAGCTTACATAACTAAATTTTGATAATCTCATATATGAAATAGCCTTAGCCTCTCTGATAATATAATCTTTGTGACCTGTTCTTCTTTAAGTCCTTTTATAACAAAAACAAACAAATATGTGTTTCTTTAAAAAACTAACGTTTATTTTAATTAAAGAGCTTAAAAGGAGAGCAGATATAAACCATATGGCTGCTTTTATCAATGATGCTTTTTGGATGGTTCAAAATACAGTTGAACCTTCTAAGTGGATCTCGGATAAGTGGATAATCCAGTTAAGTGAATCAAATTCTCATAGTCCCATTTTGACACCATAGAGTTTAATATTTAAGAAATCTGGATAACAGGATACAGCATAAATGGGTAATATCAGTTAAGTGAATCAAGACTTTTAACATTAAATAATGCTTATGCCAGATATATATACAATTTCAGACAATAATGGAAGTGGACCATTACAGAAATGAAATGCTAACTGCAATGCAAAGTTCAGAGAATTGAAAATTATGATCATTTTCAAGTTTCTTTTCATAATACAGTGGGCTCTCAATTTTACAAACTTGTATGAATCCCAAAAATGTTTGTAAATGGGAAGAGCATTAATTAACATTAGGGACTTTTTGACCAACTAAATAGTTTATAAAAACATGTAGTTCATAAATTGGAGATTTGTAAAAATCAAATCCATTATATCTTGAAAACTAAAAATGTTAGACATAAACAAAAATTATTACTCTTTGAAACTTCTACAAGGATGTGTAATTGCCTCCTAAAGGAAGGAGGAATACTAATTTACAAGCAATTCATCAGGATAGATTCTGACTGCATGCAAACAGGACAGATACTGGACAGCTGGAGAAATGCAGTCATGGTACCAATACATAAGATGGAAGATAAAACGGATCTAAGAAACTATGGGCCTATCAATCTACTGCTGCCAATATACAAAGTCTTCACAATCATCCTCATAAGATGATTGGAATAAATACTTGAATTTAACCAATCAAGAGAACAAGCTAGATTTCAGAAAGGCTATTCAACAATGGATCATATACACATTCAACTAAGAGAAAAATGCAAAGAAATACCATATCCCACTCTGTATGGCATTTATAGACTATGAGAAAACATTTTACTTGGTATCTACAAAGACAATACTAATAACATTAAGTAATCAGGGAATAAATCACCAGTACATAGAACTGCTACATATCATCTACAAGGAAGCAACAGCTATACTGTGATTACAGGAAAATAGTAGGAAAATATTCAATGAGAAGTTTTCAAGAAGAAGCATCTCACTGAAATTGTTCACAACCTTTCTAGAAGAAATATTCCAATGGATAAATGAATGGGAACTCAAAGGAATAAACATCAATAGATTTGCCTAAGTATCTAAAAAACTACAGGAAATGATAAGTAAATTCAAGATAGAAAGAGAGAAAATAAGATTCCAAATGAACTATGAGAAGACAAAGTTAATATTCAATATACAGGGTGCGCCAAAATGAATGCAACAACAGCGAAAAAGTTAAAGTCCAGTGTAAATTAAAAATCGTATTTATATCAGCTGGTATGAAATAAGAATTCAGAAAAAATATCGAACGTTATTGTTTACATGGAATGAATACTCCAAACAAGAAAAAGTGTAGAAAATCAAAAAATAAAAAAAAAGTTAGAAACGATATATAAACCAATGATGATAAACTAGAGTAAGATGCATCGACAGCCGCTGCCATGTTATTTCAGTCGCGCGACACATTTCATGTCGTCACGTGATCAACACGATGACTCATCGCTTCCCAGGCTTATTCAAATTAGACAAAGTCGACACGTGCTACTTCGAACATTATCAAGTAGCGAATACGTTTTTACTTATTTCATTTTCCAATATTAACTTATTTTCATAGTTTGTCAAATATATTTTATATAAAAATGTCGAATAACATGTAATTATTATTTTACTTCTTTCAACGAAAGAAAAGCTGCCTGTTATGATACGTATTTAAAAAAAA
>AYEL01068310.1:0-24907 GCA_000484575.1 Olivierus martensii
AAGTGGAGGTAGTAGAGTTTAAGTAATATTTAAGGTTCCTTTTGTGGATAATTGATTGTTGATATTTGAATTGGATTAAATAAGTTTTGTTGTTTATTTCATTGTGCTTTATTTTCTTTAAATAAAGCTTTAATTAACACTTTTGTAAGTGTTTCTGAGTTTAATAAATTTATCTTTTTTTGTTATTTAACTTGTTCGAAAATTTATTCAGTTTATTAGTGAAAGTTCTAACATCGTTTTTGTTCGATTTACTGCTAACACTTAATCAGTACTTTTAATGTAAGTTCCGATGTTTGGTTTCTTTTCGTCAGTTAGATGTTATGTTGTTGTTGGATTGTTTTATAATTACTTAGCATTAAGTTAATTTGGTTTCTTTTCGTCAGTTAGACGTTATGTTGTTGTTGGATTGTTTTATAATTACTTAGCATTAAGTTAGAACTTAGGAAAAAGACCTGAGCTCAGGCCGAACTCTGGAATTTGCAGAGTCGCTAGCCATTAGGTTTAGCTTATAATTAGAATTATTACTAGTCGTTCAAATTCGCGACTTTGCAAAGTAATTGGTTTCCAGTGGATGCAGATTGCAGAAGATAGGTATATCTCAAAACAAAAAGAGGAGGCATATATATCCAGCAGTGGATGAAATAGAAATGTTGATGATCTTACTGAACGAACTTCTGGTCTTTTATTTAGTTTTTACAGTAAAAAGTTTTATTTACCCCTTATCTTGATGGGTGTTCTTTACAACTATATACTTAATATAAAGTACATTTTAGTCAAATGTTATTTTACTGCTGAGCATTTACAGTGTTTTAATAGTTTTGTTTTTAATCATTTAAACTTTATTGAGAAGAATTTTAAGCATTTTTTGACATTTTTATTAGATAATGGTTTTATATATAATATTTAGTTTTCTTTTAATATATTTTGGCTTACTTTTTTTCATGAGTTATAGTCTTCTAACATCATTTTTAGGAATTAAACTTTTAGAGATGTTTTTGATAAAATTATTGCTGTTATTGGTTGTTTTCCTTATTTTTATCAAGTATCTTTTTTGTAATGATTTTAAGGGATATTGATTATTATTTGCTTTTTATAAGTGTATTTTATATACTATTTTAGTTTTTATGAATATTGTGACTGATTTTCTAAATGATTTTTTTTTCACAAAACAAAAAGAAGCTATAGACCAGTGGTGTTCAACCTGTCGATTGCAGAGCGATTTTTGGTCAATCTCTTGTTTATTCCTTCTTACAAATTTAATTAAACTGAAAACATAATCATTTATTTATCATTATTTTGTATTATTTTTTAATTCTCTTTATGTGTATTGCTATTGTTTATTTATTTTTCGTTAAAATTGTCAAATAAATAATTTTCTTATCATTTGGAAGTATATACATGAAACATTTCCAATATTAACTGAAATTGCACAAAAACTTTGATCATGTTTCAGATTGACATACTTGTCAAAATCTGCTTTTTCAAATATGAATGTCATATAAAAAAACAAGAAACCAAATTACAAATGATCATTTGGATAATTGTCTACAATTGGCAACTTGTTCATATCAATCTGACTATGAAAATAGTGCCAGCTCCAAACAATGCCAAATTTCACATTAACTTTTTTTTTTTAAATCAACCAGCATTTCATGTAACTTAGGAGTTTGTAATCAATACATTGATTTTCTAACTTTTATTTTTCAAAATAGAGAAATAAATATTTTATTCCAATATATTTGTTTTATTTGTTGTATTAAAATAATTAAAAGTGATAAATAAATTTTTAAATACATTAATAAAGAAACTAAAAAATTTATTTAAGTTTTTAAAACTGGGAGAGTGGGTCCTTCAAAGTGAGTGAATGCATTTAACTGCATAGTTATACATAATCAGATAGCAGATTGGGGAAACATGATCTATATATGAGAATAGATTGCTGAATAACTTAGTATAGAAAAGTAGCTTGCATAGTAAAAAAGGTTGAACACCACTGCTATAGACTATTCATTAGACAAACTGGAGCAATATTTCATTATTTACAATACTTATCATACCATTTCCCTATGACATTAATTGTCCCTGGATCTAATTTATTGATTACATTACATTTAATCATTTTTTTTATAGATTTGAATTTTTTGCTATTTTCCCTATTGCTGGATTTTCTTTTATTAATCTTGCATCATCTCAATTTATAGTAACATCATGAGCAGTTGCTGTTTGGAAAAATGCTATCTTTTAATGCTATGTTTAGGGATATCAACAGAAATGGAGTGTATAAAACTGCAAATCTTTTTTAATGGTAAATCTGGTATATATATCTTAGGGTATAAATTATGCAAATCTCTCACAAAATATATCATATTAGAGACTGAATCAAATAAAATAAAATAAATTATAAACATATATTTATATAAACCAATGATTGTAAAATATTGTATTGTCAAATTTTTAAATTTCTTTAAGACAATTCTTTTAATGATTTATTTATTAAGATAAATTATTTAATACCTCAATTGGATCAATCATGTTATCAATATCTATTTGTTGCTCTCTAATGTTTTCTAAACAGCTCATAGCACTTCTTATATCATCTAGATCAGTAATTGGACGACAAAGTTTCTTTAAAGCATCTGCCATAAAATCTCCCACATAATAAAGTTTATTGTGAAACTTTGCTCGGCAATGATTACCATATGTCATTTTCCACGATCTTGCTTCTACTAGCAAAGACTGTTTAATATCATCTATAAAAATATATTCAAATGTATAATAAATGATTAATATATTCAATTCTATAATAAATAAAATTATTAAACTATATTATATTATGGAAAATTAATTGCTCAAGTTTTGTTTAATGTCACCTTAATTAACATTTTTAATTTATTTATTCAATAATTTTATAATTAAATTCTATTTATTACTACCATAAAATTAAATGAACATTACAATGATCTTAAATAATTAACCCTTTCCAGCTCAATGTTGCCATATGGCAACATTTCTTTTAAATGTTTCAAAAAGTTAAAAAAATCGTAAAATTTGGTTTGTGAATATGAAGACAATTTTGCTAGAGTTCTATAGATGCTGTTTTATGCACTCAACTTTCAGATTTTATTTTATTTGAATTCAATTGAATGCTGTGTTCACATGTTTTCAACACCTACCATTGAAAGCAAATAGGATGTATTTGTTTATTTTTTATATAATTGTATTAATCATGTTTTTGAATAACAAAAATTGTTTTTTGAATTATAAAGGTATGCATTATAATTTCCTATTTTGTTTATTAATTTTTATTTTATTGATTTATAAATGTAATAAAAAATATGTATGCTGCTAAATGGCAACATTTGGAAGATAATATAAAAATACTCTGAATGTAATCTGATTTAAGTTTCTTACTTTTTTCTAATTTTCATTTATTTCTATAAATTTTGAGTTAATAATTCAAAATTATATATTTTTATTGATATTTGTAGATTTATAAAACAAAATTTATTTTTCTTCAGCTAATTTTTTCCTTCAAATAAAAATATTTAGCATATTTTCAGATGAATACATGCAAAAGACAAACTGACATTTCTAAATTTCTGAGCCAAAATTTCCAGTAGCCTATTGCATTACAAAACACTCATGGTAATAAAATGGGAAAACTGATATCTGAAGAAAACAGAAAAGTAGAAACAAAAAAGTACTGTGTAACTATTAAACGTTCAATCAGACTGCACCAAACACAAATTACAAGTAAAACTACAACAGAGCCCTAAAAAAAAAAATATCTTTTGACTGCTAAAGGGCTCTTGTTGTAGTTGTACTGTGTAACATCAACAACTACAACAGACATTTGATTTGATAATTATGGGCACTTGACTGAATACTCTAATAAAAAAATATGCATAAAAGGATTTTTTCAAATAAAATGCACTAAATGTAATTTAAATTTGTGCATCATAAACAACAAAAATTGTTATGTAAGTTATCATACTAAAAAATATAATTTGTTATCTATTAACTATAAACAACTGAGTTCTGCTGCTTCTACTAACACAAGAAATCACAACAATTAATAAATAAACTAATTTATTATTAGATATATATAATATGCACTACATATACTGTATACTTATATTATTAAGTATGTTTGCTTCAAGTGCTCGTTGTGATTTCTTTTGCTATCTATTGTTACTTTATTATTCTTTTATTATTATATTAATAAGAAAGTGCAATTAATAACTATAATGTATTCTAATATTACATATATAAATGTAATCAAAGAATTTTTCTTGAAATAAATAACATTTGTTTTTCAACCAATAATCAAAGTTTTCAACATATATTTCTGATTTAGTTCTTCTCATTCCAATGTTGCCATATGGCAACATATTAAAAAAATTGTTTATAAAGTTTTTTCCATATTGCTGAGCAGTACAGCACTAAACAGAAATAAATCTTTATTATTGTTGGAAATTGTTGGAAATAGAGATAGAAGGCACTACTCATAAATCTTTATTATACAAAGAAACATTTTTGACCACTGCCAACTGATCTAAATCAGCTTTGGTTATCTGTTGTACAGAAAGCAGGGATTTTCCCAGTTGGCAGTGGTCGAAAACGTTTCTTTGTATAATAAAGATTTATTTCTGCCTAATGCTTTACTGCTCAGTTTTTTCT
Organism: Olivierus martensii; assembly: GCA_000484575.1. Classification (NCBI taxonomy): domain Eukaryota; kingdom Metazoa; phylum Arthropoda; class Arachnida; order Scorpiones; family Buthidae; genus Olivierus; species Olivierus martensii. The sequence goes on from AYEL01068310.1 coordinate 4,681, forward strand.
TTTATAAATAGCAGAATATCTACAACCTTAGCTTTTCCATATTACATTTTATATCTGGATATTTTAGAACACAAAAATTAATAAAAGAATTTTTTTCATCAATTAAAAATAATTTGGGTTGGAAAGGGTTAAAGATAACAAGCTTGAACTTGATTATGATATGCAAGATTTTATTAATACTTAGTGCTAGAAAAATTTCTTTTTAGATGTACATTTTAGGTCAATGGATCATTTTTATTAGTATTAATAATGTATAGATTATTAATAGAATATAATTGAAATTATTAATAAGTACATTACAATACAAACAAGTTAGGGAAATATAATCCAAATATTATATTATAAAATTACAATTATTAAATAATATATATTACCACCTTAACTCAAATTTAATTAATTAATTATTATGTAAACAAATGATGTTACCAAAATCCTAATTTCTAAAAAAATAATAATTATAGTTTAACTGTAAAATGATCCACTATGAGATTATTTGGCTGACGTAATAATATTTGGATAATATTTACATTAAGATGTAAATGTAAAAACAAAATAAGTAAGATAATATAGAATATAGTTTTATAGTTATAGATTCTATAATTTAGGATTGACATTTTTTAAATATATTCATGGAAAAATTCCATTTGCAAATCACTCTCATAAGAAATTTTGAACAGACGATTCAAAAATACCTGAAGACTGTAGAACCCTCCTTCAGGGTGCCATCATCAGGTCTAGATTTGATAATAGCCCTGAAGGACTTAATTTAACTTCTGTAGTCTTCAGCTATTTTTTGAATTATCTATTTTACATTTGTGCAGAAATAGAAAGATGCAAAGAAATTTCTTTTTGCATTTCAAATAATTTATGGTCAGTTTAACAACAATTTACTTAATTTACAATACAGGCAGTGGCATAACAATAGAGAATGCAGAGTGTGCAGTGGGCACAAGTCTATGAACCAAGGAGAGTCATAAAGGACTAAGACTTATAAAAAATTATGTTAAAAGTAAATATTAATATCCAATCAAAAATATCTAATTTGTGAAAAATATACAAATAAGGATATTGTATATATTAATAACAAAATGCAGCTGGCTGACTGGATATGTGAATATCCTTTTTGCAATTGAATCACTGTACCAATTCTCAGTGGTTCTCAACCACAGTGTTGCAGCACACTAGTGTGCTGCCAAATCTTTGAAGGTGTACTGCAAAAAATTAAGAATGGATTACTCAGAGAATGAATCTCTTGAACTCAATTATAAACAAAGGGAGCCCAACACTCGTTTTTCTTTATCCAATACAGTGGTACCTTGGTTAACGACGGTAGTCTGTTCCAGGATTACCATCGTTAATCAAAATCATCGTTATCCAAGGCGCAATTCCCCATAGGATTTAATTGAAAATTGATTAATTCGTTCCGGTTTCTTCCCACAACCATAGTAAGTATTAAAAATGCAGCTAAAACTCATTTAAAATGTCCTAAAAATATGGAAAGTATCATTTATTTATTATATTTGCTACAAAAAAAATTAACATTAATAAAATGAATTGTTTATGAAAACAGTTTTTAATTATCAATCTCACCAGAAGGACAATTGGGCTCACTTCGGAGTTTTTTGACAAACAAACCAATAAACACTAATTAGCAGCTTATAGATTCAACAAATATTATACAGATAAGATTTGATTTTGCCTTTTGATGGCAAACAAACAGTGACACGCATTCGCCGATTTATATGAACTGTAGGATCTCAGACAGATTTTTTCTTCTTCTAATGGAATCTGAAACTGCGATGTCACACCACTTGCAGGTGTCAAAGACGTCACACCACTTGCAGGTGTCAAGTAATATATAACACAAACAAACCAAAACTGCAACATCACACCACTTGCAGGTGTCAAGTAATATATAACACAAACAAACAATAGAGCAACGTCACACCACTCGCAGGTATCAAGTAATATATAACACAAACAAACAATAGAATCAGACTTTTCGCAGAATTTAAATAATAATCGTTTAGAAATCATCTTTAAGAAACTAAAAACTAGTGAACTGTTGCATGTTATCATCTTTAAGAAACTAAAAACTAGTGAACTGTTGCGCGTCTATTATTGAATTAGACTTTGTTCGCAGAATTTAAAATAATAATCGTCTAGAAATTATCTTTAAGAAATTAAAAACTAGTGAACTGTTGCACGTCTATTTTAATTAATTAAATAATTTGTTTTCATTACTATATGTTAATTTATCATTTGCTCAATATATTTTTATATGGTTATAATTTTATTAATTTTAATAATGATATTGAATATTTTTATATGGTTATAATTTTATTAATTTTAATAATGATATTGTCGGAATTGAATTGATCGCGATAAAAAAAATAACGATTAACAACTGAGCTAACAAATCATGTGATGCGATATAAAAAAATAACGATTAACAAATGAGCTAACGAATCACGTGATACGATGACGAAAATATAACGATTAACAACTGAGCTAATGAATCATGTGATGTGATAACGAGATGTTTTAGAGCTCTATTTTGTCGAAGTTCACTGTGTGATGCAATGATGAGCTATTTTAGATCCCTATTTTGTCGGAAGTTTGTAATGCAATGACGAGCTGTTATAGAGCTCTATTTTGTCGGAAGTTCACATCGAGATGTGAGCTGTTATACAGAGATATTTTGTCGGAAGTTCACATAATCAGGAGTCATTTACCAAAGCCTGCGTCGTTAACCAAGACATTTTTTTCTTGTAGCCACTCGTCGTTAACCAAGTATGTCATTATCCGAGGCCGTCGTTAACCAAGGTACCACTGTATAATGCATTTCTGGAATCACACCAATAAACAGTAGGAACATCCTTCATCCCCAGATCATTCTTGACTGTCTGAACTAATCTAGCTCCAATGTTACAAGCTAGAAGTTCCAACCTATGAATAGAAATTTCTTTCATAGGAATGACTCTGTTTCATGCTTGAACAAGTAGGCAGATTACTGAATTCATTTTCAGATCTCAGAAAACTAAAGGTAGCATAAGCTATTTTATTCGCATCACAAAATACATGTAAAGATAGTTCACAGGGACCCTCAACACTCAATATGAGACATCTAGGAATAGAAATGTCTTTTAACTTGATTATTTGTTTTTCCAATTTTTCAAATTTCTTTCTCATAGAGACAGATAATTTGGTATCCCAATTCATCTTTTTCTTCCAACATTCCTGCAGTAAGACCTTCAGCCCTAGTGTCACAGCACAGGTAAATCCCACAGGATTGAAGATTCTGTATACAGTCGTTAATATTCTCCTCTTCATTATTACCCGATCCTCTTCAAGATTCTCTCGAAAATCTAAAGACAAGGAATCTTCATCTAATTTCCAATTTAAACCTAAAACTTATATGTCCTCTCCTGATATCACAAGGAGACTTTGAATACGTCCATTGTACTCCCACCCTCAAAGATCGAACTTCGCAGATCCCAGGAGGAGCTTGGCTTCAGTTATAAATTTATCCAGTTCTTCTTCATTATCTACACTAATCATGCAGTTATCCACATAAAAGGAGTTTATTAACTTTTGTGCTGTTTCTTAAGTACTCAGGAGCATTTAGAAGGTGATACTCAATAGTTGCTCCCAGAAGTTACGGACTGCAAGAAAGGCCAAAACTACCCTTTTATGTTGAAAAATCTTCAACTTTTGACAATCGCCTCCATCCCACCATAAAAACTTCAGATACGGTCTATCACATTCATTTAGCCCAATTTGCAGAAAAGCCTTCCTTATATTTGCAATTACTCCAATTTTCTTTAGGCGAAAACGATTTATCACTGATGGGATGAGTTCTACGGTTGTAAGGTCACATCCATTTCGCGATTATTATATTATCTTACTTTTTATTATTATAATTAATACTTATTTTTTTATACTAATTATATTTAATTATTATTATTATTATTATTATTATTATTTACAAAATATTATGATTTCTGAATAATTGTGCTGTAACGATAAGTTACGATGTCCAGTTTCGTTTTCGATTTAAAATGAATGTGTTGTACAAAAAATGGGAAAAAAGATCGCTTAAATTTAAAGAAATAATAGTAGTAATAACAAAATAATGCCGAAATTAATAAGTTAACGAATTCACATAATTATTGGAAACAGACAGGAATGTAATTAAAAGAATTTCAAAAATTTAGACAAAGCGAAATCGGAGATCGGCACGATCATATAAGTTAAAGTAAACTCATGAACAGCTCAGAGAGGGAGAGGGAGAGAAGAAAAAAAAACTTATCGCCTTATAGGTCACAGAAAAAATCTATAAGTTCATGAGAAAGAAGTTAACAAGCAATCTTGACAAGCCATTCATCAGCATTCCTGGGGGAGTGGAGAAATCGAAGTCCTCCAATTATAACTGGGTTCGATTCGAACCTCTTCGGGAATGTAGTTGGATTGGTGGACTTCATAGGCATTAACAAAAGTAAAAGGAAAAACTTCAAGAAAAGTTGGTTGTTAGTCAGAAGATGTTGAGTAGTTAGTCAGAAGATGTTGAGCAGTTAGTCAGAAGTCAGTAGTCAGTCTCCTACAGTCCTGTGTTGTCTTCCGTGCATCCGTCATCTGTAGTGTCTAGTCTCTCTTCGTATCTCGTTGTATAAACGGTACCAGTTATAATTTACTGCATTATACTTTTTAAGAAGAATATTGTAAATAAAGAAGAAAGAAGAATATACTCTCTCTCTCTGGATATGTTAAACGCATACGCGAGTAATTGGACTTAAAATTCGGATTAACAATTAGATAATCTATATCATAGTTTGATCTTTTTTCCTTATCTGTATTCGTTAAAATTTTTATATAATTTTATGATGGATTGTTCCTCAGATTCCTTGATAATTAATGTAATTATATATCATTTAACAATTTCTATTTAAATGTTTGAGTTAAATTTATGTACTTTTTTTTTTGTTAAATATATGTTTTATTATTTAAATATATAAGTGTGGTTATTCTCTAACCTTCCAACATATTCGGACTCTGAAAGCCCTTACTCACGTGACTTTAAATAAATAAAATATTAATTTATAATTTGGCCATCTAACACATAACAGATCGCAATACCCCACACCATATTGGGTTCTTTTTCCAAATAATCGTTAATAGACGGAGAATCTTTCTCTCGCTGAGCCATCGAAAACTGGTCTTACTTTTGTCGTCAAATTTTCTTATGTATGATGGCTCTATGGGGCAAATAATGTTCCCCTTCCCATTCCTCTTTCGAAAGATCTAGTTCTTCAATGATTCCTTCTTTCAACCAGTCATTGAGAACAGCTTCGAAAGCTTCCAACTTTCCGGCTGCCACTAACGACTTAACACATGTTTTCAATCTTCGTTCGGCAATACTTCTACAGTTAGTCAGAGATGGATGAACTTGTATCCACCTCTGACTATATGAAGTCAGTCTTCACATCTCCCATCCTCATGCTTTTCAGATTACGAATAAAATATTCTTTTGTTGCTGCTTCCAACTCTTCTTTAATTCCTTTTTCACCAGGGTCAAGAATTTCGAGCGTATCCAATCTCCACAAGTCTGAGATCTTTGCATCATTCACGTGTAGGGAAATTACTGTATTGGTACTATTCTTCACTTCAAAATTTTCCGTCTTTCCCATAATGGTCCACCCTAATAAAGTTTCTATACATACTAATCCACATTTAATCCACTTCATTTTTCCGGTAAATAATTTTCTGGCTACGTCAGCCCTATTAATACATGAATTTCTAAAGGCAAATCTTCATATATAAAGTTATCACAAACATGTATCATATCAGTTAGATAAATGTTATTTGCCTTGACTTCTTTCATGAAAGATCCAAACTCAATTCTAGCAATATGGGAACAAATCTTTTCTTGGTCCAATACTTCAAATCTACAACAATATTTCCTATCTGTACCACACAATCAAATCAAATATCTTTTGTGGTTTACCAAAGTTTCTCTACACCAAACAAGCTATGTATAATCTCTTCTTCTCTCAGTTTTTCATATCCCATTACGGAAGCAGCATACTTTGATATATAGGAATGTTGGGATCCAGTATCAATCAAGAATCTGATCAACTTCTCTTTATTAACAGATCCGTACTACCAAGGTCTGCAATAAAAGTTGTCGCCTGCTGGTATGGTTAGTTAAGGCACAGTCTGAGCTAAGAATTTGCTCAGAGTTCACAAACAGACTTATTTTATCCCTCAATGGATTATGACTCTTTGTGGTGCACATAACTGAAAAATGTCTTCCTCCACACACCGAACAATTCATTTTAGTTGTAGAAAATCTAGAAACATATCCTCTACTTAGGCATTTAAAACAGATACCCTTCTTAATTAAAATTTGTTTCCTTTCCTCCATAGTTAAAGTAAGTGCGTATCTACATTTTCACAAAACACACGTCTTCCCAGAACTCTCTCTTTTATTTACAGTAGCACTAAGAAGTTTGACAGCTGTGAGGATGTGTTTCACCCAACAGGAGGTGATCATATTTCCAACATTCTTTTCTTCTCACCGTCACAACCGAATCTGCTATTTGCTAAATTCACTTTCTCTTCTCCTTCAATTTCATTATGTAAAAATTTCATGAGACAGTCCAATTTATTTCCACTTTTGTCAACTGTATTAGAAACTAAGGAAGTTATATTTCTCTCCCATAACTTTAAAGTTTCAGTCGGAAGACAGGATTCGTCTAACAGATAGAGCATAGCAGCATAGTTTTCACTGGCGATGCCCAACATCTTCAATGATCGCAAATACGTTTCTATCTTGTCATATAACTTTACCAACGGAAGTTTTTGATTGCTGCCTGTCGTATTTCTAACAGTAAGTCTGAGCAATTCCTGAATGTAAATTTCGATAAAAATATCTGAACTTAAACACTCTGACACTTTAAACTTGACTTTAAAGTGTCAGAGACTTTGATTGTGACTTTAAACATTTTATAGCTTGTACATAGTTCTCAGAAGTCGGCAGGAATGACTCCACTATTTCTTTAGCTTGGGACCCTTTAAGAGTCGATTGTATTAAATATTGGAATTTATCTTCATTCATGATATCAGGATCATCATGGATCTTCTGAAAATGGCCACAAAAGGATAACCATTCATTAATATCTCCACTGAACTGTTTAAGTTCAAGTTTCGGTAGCTTGAACTTTCATTTGGTAACCAAGCTATTCATCGATTCACTACAGGTTAGATTCTCCAACCTACCTAAAAGTTGATCCAATTTCATTTTCAACTCGAGGTACATTCCATTATAATTATCTCGATTCATATTCTTTATCAAATGCTTCTTGCAAGAGGCAGTATCATTCGTCAAAAGTTCAATTAGCTGATTATCTATTATTTCAAGATTTCTATATTTCTCATTCAGTTGAGCACTTAATACAGCTATCATGTCTGTATCTTTGACTTTCTTCTCTAAAGTGTGTAATTTATCTTACAAGGGGTGCTTGTGAACCGGGTAAAAATGAAAAGGAACCAAACTTTATAAATAAAGGTAGTATAGATAGATAGTTTGATCAGTCGATTATTAAGAGGTATAATTCAAATATAAACACTTAATCAACAATCCAATTCGGGATACATTCATGACGCGGAAGAGAAAAATGTGGCGTGAGGCGGTCAGCGCAAACGCTACGTCAGCACTGGTTGCCTAGCAACGCTGGACTACTTGTCAGCGCAAACGCTACATCAGCACTGGTTGCCTAGCAACGCTGGACTACTTGGTTCAAAGGAAGTTTTTATAATAAATCAAATTTTAAAAATTGAAAAGGAATAAATCGAATTATTTCATGAAAGTTTTACCGGAGATTTGTTTGAGGAAATACAAATGGAAGTTAATGTTTTTAATATACTTAAGGAGTTAAATATTATTTGAATCAACTCTTGGAGAAAAAGAAGATAAGTTTTCAAAAATTTTATTTGAAAACTTATCAAATATATTATCTGAGTATACATCTGTAGAATGTACAGGTTATATAGTCTAATATAAAATAAAATGAAATGAATTTAGAATAAAAGTTGTTTATTTATTCGATATATTTATTTAAAACAGTTCTTGATTTACATCGATGTCCACTATCATCAAATGTCTCACAATCAGAATGTTGTTCTAATTCCCAAGTAGTCACCTATTCTAATGAAGATTCCAATTTCAATTATATTACTGAAAAGGAAAAAGAGATGATAAGAATTCCATTTACAAGAAAAAAAGAAATTGTAGATTTACATATTAACATACCAAAATGGAGTGTAAAAACATTGCAAAAATTGGGCGGTGCTAAAGAACTGAAAAATAAATTTATCTAAGCAAATGGAAGAAAGAAGTGACAGAAGGACCAAAGAATCGAGAAAAACAAAGAGAAATGAATCGACTAGTTTATGAGAATTTGCTAGTTCTAGAAAAGAATGTAGAATTATTAGGAGATCCATTCTGCGACAAATGGCTATTCAAATAGCACGAAATGTATATCCCAAACTCCCATTCGTGCAAGCAAATCATGGGCCGATCAATTTACTCGAAAAAATTGACTGGTTACCAGAAAAATCACTCGTTTAGTTTGCAGGCATGAAATTGCGCCTTTCGAAGAATTAAACAAAGCTGCCGACTTATTTCGTAATGAAATGAGATCCTTGCTCTATGTATATTCTCGATCTGCAATATTTAATACTGATCAATGTGGCTTTAACTACGAAGTCACTTTCCAACATACATTATCGAAAAAGAAAAAAAAACAAACAACAGTCGGTTACGCACAATCACCGCATAACAAGATCACCCACTCATATATAGTGCAATATATGATAAGCTGTGTAGAACAAACAACAGTCGGTTATGCACAATCACCGCATAACAAGATCACCCACTCATATATAGTGCAATATATGATAAGCTGTGATGGAAGAGTTACTGGTAATGCATTCCTTTGTTTGCAAGAACTAAACGGTGCATTAGGCCCTATAGTTAAGGAAACTTTACTGAAATATGCAACACCCAATATCGAACTAAATGGTGCATTAGGCCCTATAGTTAAGGAAACTTTACTGAAATATGCAACACCCAATATCGACATATCTGGAAAATTATTACAAAACGACCTTTGCTCCTCTTGTCACAGAAGATTTTGTCCTTGTTATCGATGCTTGGACTGGACACACTAATTCAGAAATTTCTGCAAGTATCTTTGGCCATCAAAATAACCAACCAGAATGCCGAATTGTAATAATTCCTAAAAAGTGTACAGCACAATGTCAGCCGTTAGACACAACTGTACATAGACAAATAAAATACTTACAAAAGAGAATTGTAACTGCTTTAGAATTGTTATATGACCATTCTACATTGCCTAATGAGGAAAACTGGACAAGCAGAGCAGGTATCATACGTCTACAATCATTAATACATCACCAAATTTCATCCGATATATTCAGACCTCTAATATTGTATTCTTGGTGGTCAGCCGGAATAGTAGATAATCGTTGCCAATTTTCTAATGTTAAGCAAGCATGTTTTGAATTTTTATGTACAGATTCTCTCACATGTATTAATTGTCCTGATGAAATAAGATTTATCAAGTGTGCAAGATGTCGATTTATCTTATGTCTGAAATGTTTTTATTTTGATTATCATAGTATTGTCTGTAAAAAATAAATTCAACATATTTTTTCCTTCTTTTTATTGTCACATAAAAGCTCGAAGGACAAGGCGGGTGGGCTATACCCTCCATATTATCAGGGAAGAAGATTATTTTCACGTCCAATAAAGTTACATTGCGAACATAAAATAGTCTGTAAATAAAGCTACATTAATAAATTATAAAACAGAACTTTAATTATAGTTAAGAAACTAAAAGAACTTAAAGAATAAATACCTTGAGTGCACTTAATCGACAACTTATCCTATTGACAGCTGGTCCAAAACTGACTGTTCCACAAAAAGCCCGTCTTTTTCAGAACATATCTTTGCGCCAACTGTAATGGCGGTGGTCAGCGCAAAGATATGCTTTGATGGACCGCCTCAAGCCGCATTTTTCTCTTCCGCGTCATGAATGTATTCCGAGTTTGATTGTTGATTAAGCATTTATATTTGAATTATACCTCTTAATAATCGACTGATCAAACTATCTATCGATACTATCTTTATTTACAAAGTTTGGTTCGTTTTCATTTTTACCCAGTTTGCAAACACCCCTTGTTAGTGGTTATTCCCCTTTTGTCACCTTTTACGACATGCAGGGTCGGATGGTGGGCATATTCTATTCCTTACCCATAGGGGTCAGGAACAGATGAACAGACTTGTGCATTATAAGGCGTTGCTTTTCCATCGATCGACTATTTTGCATATAGTTTAAATAAATTTCTAGTAAAGCTAGCTCTCAGAGGTATTCTCAGTTTTCTCAAATTTTTCATTATTCCAATTCTCTGATCCTGGCAGAGATGCCAGATGTAACAAATCTCAATCAACTAAAAATAGAAACACAGAGTCAGTCGATCTTTAGCACAATCACAATTAAACTGTTCATGAGGTCAGTCAGAGCATCACTGTCCCTTTCTCTCCCGCCTATTCGCCTCACTTCCATCCCCCACCTCCTGCCATCCATTTTATTGCAGTTTCGAAACGGTTTTCCAACAGTAATAATAATTGCCATCTAATGATTTCCTATAGATTTTCAGAGGAAAATTTTCCAGTGATACTCTAAGGATAGTCCACTCATTTATATAAGCAAGTAACATCTAGTTAGTTATAATTTAGATATAGCTACTTTGATTAATATTATTATTTTATTTTTTTAAATCATCAACCAGATAGCTACATCTAATTGCAATACAAACATCCTAATTTATTAGCATTGTACTTGGCTTATTTTTTAAATTTAAGATGTTTTTGATGAATATCTTTCAGTTTTTGATGAATACTGCTTTTCTGAGAGAGAAATTATAATAATAATATGTTGATATATTATTAAATGCCCTTTTTATTTTTAATCTAACTGAATCAAAATTTTTTGGAAACATTTAATAAAATAATAAATATACATATATCAACTTTGATCAAAATCAGTTGAGTGATGCACCTATAGAAAATTCCACAATTAAAGAATCTTCTATTTCCTTCTCCAATGGGGTCAAAAAGAATACGACATCATTTTTGCTTCATTCGGCTGAATTTTTCAGAATACCTTAAATAACATAATGAACATTTGCATTCCAGATTTGATCAAAATCTATTGAATAATGTGACCTATAGAGATATTTCTAGAGAAGAGAATTATACTCTCCTACACCTTTTAGTTTTAGCCCAATTTTTAGATTGTTTTAACTGTGCTAAGATATGCTTATATTCCAAATTTGATCAAAAATGGTTAAACAATGTGATATGAAGAGATGTCTATGGAAAACAGATTCCTATTTCCCCATTTATTTTGACCTGCAAGGAATCCACAAAGCACATTAAGCAGAAAAAATATGAAATTTATTATTAGTTATTCACTACATTTATTATTATTATAAGTATTATATTATAGGATTTGAACTCCAAATTCACCCATTTTCAAATCAAGTTCATCATTTTGCAAATCAACTTGATTTACAAAAGAATAAACTTGATATAAACTGATGTTATTTCAACACAAGTTTTGAAGTAGAGTGGGATTTATACATACATAATTTATTGAATTTATTATATTATAAACAAGAGGAATATTATGGATCAACAACAACATTTTAGGGTTCTCCATACAATCTATTTATTTCTTAGTTATTTTTATATAAAAGTATAAAGATAAATACCTGTTGAAAGTTGGATCATTCCAACAGTATGAAAAAGTGGAATATTATTTATTTTTTCCTCTAAAGTTTCATAATTAAACAAGATGGCTTGAATATCACTAACTGTTATTTCACTTTCTATAAATTCCTAAAAAAGATCATAAAATTTTATAAAAATAATTTTTTTATTCATATTTAATAAACAAACTATGGACCAAACACTGATTTTCTGGCACTATCAGTTCTAGATGATTACTGAATTAGCAGTTTGGCCAGACCAACAGAGGTTAATAATAATAATTCATCAATACATATCTGAAATGCTAATTTTACCCTCCTTCACTTCAAATTACTATATATCTCTAGAAATTTAAATAAATATAGTAAAATTTGATTATTAATAAGCATCATTCACTGGGTAGAATTATTAGTTATAAATGTTATTCATTATACTCAAGAATTTAAAAAAGTATACTTATTTAGAAATGATTTTGTGCATATGTTGCTTACATGTGAATGATAACTTTATAATTTCCCTTTTTTATCCTTTATAAAAAAAAGAAGAAATTAAGGGAAATATCATTCATACCTTCTGTAGTATGAGAAAGAAATATTGTTAATTTTTAATAAGGTATTTATGAAAACATTATTAATCCAAATATAAAAAAATTAATAATAAAAAGTAAAAATTGCCATATATGTGAACTCTAAAATAAAAACAATTTATATGATATTATTTTTGGAAGTCTTTAAGATGGCTCACATTTCGAACACAACTAAGCATTTTATAGGTTAATAATGCATTTTCTGTTTACCAATTTCAGTTTATCATATACAGTATTTTAAAATGCAGTTTTAAACTGCTTTTGATATTTTTAAAACTATTTTATTTAAATGAGATACTGGTATTTTAAAACTACTATTTGTTTGTGAATAATTAATAATAGTCACAAGCTCTTTTATTAGAAAAATAAGTATGCTTAATTCAATATTTTACACCAATACGACAGTGGCGAATTTAACGGCAGGTGCACCGAGCACACACCTAGAGCCCCGACTTCTGGGCCTCACAAAACAATTTTTCACATTTTTCTAATGCAATTATAATTACGTACAAATTTTCAATCAATAGTAAAACTTGATAGTATGTTTATATTCACTTATTTTCATTAACAATAAGCCCAAATACAATGACAAACAATTACAGTATGCCGAATTCAAATACTACACTGGCAACACTGCAAAAAGTATGTAGTAACTAAAAGCTAGAAAAAAATTTATTTAAATATTTTCATATTTTAATTTCAAGTAAAGTTCTATACATTTATATTATATTAAAATTTTGTTGGAATAAAATATAAATAGTACATAATATGTTTTATTTATTTAAAAATATGGTCAATATGTATTTTTATTCCCTCGATTCTCTCTTTTTTTAAGGGGCCCAATATTTTCTTCTGTGCCCGGGGCCTCAACCTGTCTTAATCCGCCACTGAATACAATATAACAAAGAAATATTTTCATTTGTGCTTGTAACCATCAGTTTACAATTCAAAAATAGAGCATCATATTTTAAAGAATATAAATTCAATAAGTGTTATTTGAATAAACTTTTTATTTAATATTTAATAAGTTAAAAATATAAAAACATACTTTACATGAATAAACACTTATAATTTATATTAGTTTACATAAAACATATGAATTACATAATAATTTATTGAAAAAACAGAAATATAACATAGAAAAATGATTTCCTTAAGCAAATCACATTAATAGCAGCATTTATATGAGTCTAACTTTAGGGTTATAGGAGAATCATATAGAAAAATATTTCTATACACATTTAATTAATATCATATGTTAGAAAAATTTTGCAAGTATAGACAGTAAAATCACAAGTGGGGAAGTTCTTCTGGTAGGATATCATTTATAACATTATGTGTTCTATTTCTTTTTAATATTATCTCAGCAGTGATGTTGCATTTACCTGATGGTGTCAGGTTTCATACAGGCTATGAGTCCGCATTTTTATTAAAAAATTTTGCTATTTTTTAATCTACATATTCTGATTGAATTAAAGTTTTTATTTCTGACAAGCCTCTACTCTATAATGCAAAAATCATTTTTCTAGGTTATATTTCTGTTTTTTCAATAAATTATTATGTAATTCAATACCTCCTTATCTAATTTATGTTATACCTCCTTATGTAAACAAACAAAGAGATCACATTTCAGACAACCCTAAATCTTTTCCAGATGTGAAAACAAATGCAGTTCCTGTTTCATTTATAAACAGAGGGTGACTTTTGTAAGTTGAGATAGTCCAAGGTCATTTGGAGGTGGTGCATCAGTGGGAGTGGCTTGCAAACAAGGATAATAAAATATGACCTCCAGAAGCATTCTCCAATTTTGATGGTTATTATTTGTATATTATTTAAATTTGTTAAAATATGTGATTTTGAGGCAAATAAATAGACTATGTTTAACATTAAAAGAACAAGTACTTTATTGTTGTAAGTTGGTTACTCGCATGTTGACTACAACACACACAAAGAGAGAGAGTGCTAAGTGTCGCCACACAATAATAAACTCGAAAATACAAAACCTCAACACTCCTCCTCAATCCTAACCAATCTTGGTTATAATTGTAAATAAACATAACTGAAATGATATATTATAGAATTATTACAATTTAAATGAAACAGAACCTAGTCTTCTAATACGGTAGATTTATATTTTCCTTGTACTTTGTAAATTTCTTTAACAGTAAGGGCTTGGTTAGAATGTCTGCTGGATTTTCATCTGTTGATACATACTTAATCTCTATCAAATTATTAATAATTAAATCTTTTATGAAATGGTAACGTATGTCCACATGTTTAGATCTTTTAGAATTTTCATAACTTTTTGATGACATAATAGTTCCTTGATTATCAACATGTAATATAGAAATTTGTTGTTTTTTATTTATTTCTTCATCCACAGCTTTAACAGACATTAATTCACAACATGTTAATGCAGCTACTATATATTCTGCTTCACTTGAACTTTGAGCAACACATTGCTGTTTTCTTGAAAACCAAGATATTGGATTTCCTAAATAATATATAATACATCCACTTATACTTTTTCTGTCTGATTAGAACCCCAATCACTATCTGAATATGAGACTATTTTATGACTTTCATTTTTCTTATATACTAATGAATGAGTTTTTGTTTGTTTTAGATATCTAAGTATTCTTTTGGCAGCAGTCCATAATTTTTCAGTTGGTTTATCTAGGAATCTACTAACAAGGAGATGGTTGGTTTATCTAGGAATCTACCCCGCGAGTTGGTAAACGCGGATGTGAATGAAACTTGTATAGTTCATAGAGAGGGCACTACTGAACACACTTGTAAAATATTAGCTGTAGATGGCCAGTCAATCATAAGAAAACAACCAAAAATTATTTTAATTTGTTATAAATTAGTATAATAAAGTAGTCTGTCTGCTGCGATCTGCAGCGTTGTGGCAAGATATCCGCTTTCGACAATAGCGGTCTGGGTTCAAGTCGCGCTAGTGTGCAAAAAATTTTTTTGTTTCGATTAATTAATAGCATTTACTGTTTTTAATTTTTTAATTAATTTAAACAAACACATTACAATAAAATATAAATTATTCTAATATCAATTTTCTACATTTTGCACATTTTTAACATTCATAAAAACTAAGAAAGCAGAGACACTTTCGGCAAACAGAACATTGAATAAAAAATAATTGACCACATTCACATTTAGCTTTTGCCAATTTGTACAGTGCCGGATCTAGTTAGTGCGGGGCCCGATTGGAATATTTTTACGGGGCCCCTCAAAGTATGGCCTTTATGTATAAATAAAAGAAGTAACATTTATAAATAAAGACCCGTTTTTGTCGGCTGGATTAGCTACGTGGAAACGATTCGGCTTTCCCCTCTGGAGGACCCGGGTTCGAATCTCGCGACCCACCCCCTGAAAATATTTATCATGATTACGAAGTCGGACCCTCACATCGATCCCCGTCGTAGACAATCCGGTTGATCCCTCCGCAGGGATGGACGGCATGTGGAAGAACTTCTTTCGCCCCGTAGCCCGATTGGGTCAATCAGGCTTAAATCCGGCACTGATGCTGTATACCAATGGATTTCCTTAAAGAATGCTTTAAAACTAAATCCTTGTAATTTTTGTTCTTTTTGCCGTATGCCAATGGATTTCCTTAAAGAATGCTTTAAAACTAAATCCTTGTAATTTTTGTTCTTTTTGTCATAAAGACAGGAATATTTTCTTATGTTTTTGATAAACATCTAAGTATTTACAGCAGACAATCGTCGCTTACTTTCCGCCACGTTTCAAACGTATATGACGTCATATGTAAACAATGCTACGATTGGTTGTAGTTAGGCAGAAACCTTGAACAGAATGAAAAACTTGAGCTATACTAATGTCAATTAATGATGTAATGTTAAAAATAAATGTGTAATGTTTAATGTGTAATGTGTAATCTTAATGTTAATAATGTTAATAAAAAATAAATAAATGTGTAATGTTTCTGCCCTTTTTCTGCTTCGATACGCAAAAATTTCTTTCTGTTTTTTGCCGCTCTTTCTACAATTTTGCGCAAAGTGTCAGTGTGTTCCAGGCTTTAATGGTCATGATGAAGCAATTTTGACCGGAAATTGGTGTACTTGAACTAGAATTAGTCATTTCGTATGAGAGATATGAGTATATTCATTCTCTCTTTTAGTTTTCCTATCATTAAGCACTAAACATTTTCCATAAAAAAGAACTCATAATTTCTCAAAGTCCATGAATCATGTTTAAAAATATCAAATATGATTTATGGATCCTGTGAAATGATTTCTATTAGAAATAAAAACAATTTTCGACTTCTGCGATCGAGTTCGTTTGATATTTATTGATCACAGTTTCATAATTTTTAAAATCCAATAATATTTTCATATTTGGCAGGCTTTGGAGCTTCTTGATTTTCAATTTCATAGAAATGGGAAAGCAAATATTCATTTTCAATCATTCTGGTCGAATTTGATGTTTTTTCAAACCAGCCGAATTGAAAGTTTTTGATATCCGGAATTTTCTAAGGAACCAGAAATTAAATCATATCAGATTCTCAAATTTCAGATTCCTAGGTCTTTTATAATGGATCACACAACTCATGCGAACATGGACATTCGCGGATTGTCTTTTACATAAAAAACTAATAAAAAATATATTATTATTAATATTTTTAATTTTTGAATACATTAATTACACATGATTAAATTAATTTGGATTAATTATAGACTATTATTTTGTTGGCATATTATATAATACTTTATTAATTTGTGCATGGAATGCGATCCTATTCAATGTATTTATTTCCTATAGACATAATGTTAAATAGGAGTACATTTTCAGCGATATTTTAATTGTTTTAATTCGTAAGCATCTGCTATATATGTTTAAACAAACAATAATTACAAAAATTTAATATACCGTAACTCAAAGCATGAAAATCGTGCATCAAGAGTGTGCAAAAACTACATAGAATATGCATGCAAGGCACTTTGAAAAATACAATTTTATGTAAATTTTCAATATTTTATTGCTCGCAGCATCTTCACATCCTTATGAATATAGTCGGATAGTCTGTGATGTATTCAAATACTGTATTATTCTATCATATGCTTATGCATTGTAACAGCTAAGACACCCGATATACTATTCAATTATATGCCGAAAATCTCAAAAGAAAATAAATTATGCTTCTTTGTTTTGGATTAGGTTAGTTTTTATTACGCCGCCATATCCTCATGGGATATTCTTTATCTGGCGGCGTCATATCCTCATGGGATATTCTGTATCTGGCGGCGGCCATTTATAGCTCTCATCACAGGCTGGCCAGCACCCATGATGGGGTCAACCGAAGGATGGAGTTCAACAGGCCGGGCCCGGACCCCTCCTGAAAAATTGGTGGTGTGTTGACTCGGATTTGAACCCGGATCCTCCAGGGTGGTAAGCCGAAGCTTTCCCAAGTAAGCCGAAGCTTTACCACGCTGCCCGGATCCCTCCTGAAAAATTGGAGGTGTGGGACCCGGATTTGAAACAGACCCCTCCTGAAAAACTGGAGGTGTGGGACCCGGATTTGAACCCGCTCCAGGGTGGTAAGCCAAAGCTTTACCACGCGGCCATCCGGCCGACACTCCTGAAAAATTGGAGGTGTGGGACCCGGATTTGAACCCGGATCCTCCCAGGGGTGGTAAGGCCGAAGCTTTACCACGCGGCCATCCGGCCGACTCTTTGTTTTGGAACATCATAAATCTTCCGCGATGTATGGGTTTTTTTTGTCAACAGATGACGCCATTTTCCACTCAGTAAGAGTACTAATGGCGGGGCGAAACACGCCCTTCCACAGGGTGCCCACCCCTGCGGAGGGGTCAGCCGGATTGTGGAGGCGGGGATCGACGGGGCGACGTATGGGTGGGGTTGTTATCTGCTGACTATATGCAAAGTTGGTTGGGTGCATGTGTCATCATCATAATGGTGTAGATATAAACAAGTTTATTCTCGGTTAAAGTAACCTATATTAATTCCGTAAATGAAATTTTTTTATTTGGATTACGCATTATGAAACATCATTTCAAATTCTATCAAATATTATTATTGTATTTATCATCGGGCCAGGCTCGGCTGAAAACGATCTACATTAATCTGATACTTGTCCACCGAATGCTGCAGATAACGATTCTTATACTTCAAACTTGAAGAATTCGTGCTCAATTTTGAAATTCTGTATTTTTAAAAAGTTTTTCCAGAAAGGTCTGCGTTCGATTCGTTTAATCTATCTCTGCTTGATACTAGATCGCATATATAGGGATCCAGAAACCAGTAATTATTTGCCCACTGCTTATTATCTGCCTGCTGGAAAGTAGAGTTGGGACGATACGATACGATATATCGTATATCGTCGATTTACTCATCTCGATATTCCGATATTTTTTGGACGCCGATATATTTAATGATACGATATTATACTTTCGATACTATCGTTGGTTAAATTACATCGGTTAAAGACCTGATTAAAGATAACGGCCGATATCTTTAAACAACTCTTTTATTAAAACTATTTTTAAATACACTGACGGAAAAAAATCCCAACGCCAAGAAAAAATTATTGTAGAGTAATGAAATTTGGACAATGCATTGGTTGGTTAAAATACTATCGTTGGTTAAATTACATTGGTTAAAGATTTGGTTAAAGATAACGGTGATTTCTTTAAACAACTCTTTTATTAAAATTATTTTTAAATATTATTTTAATGAAAGTAAACAATAAATTTTATGATGATAATCGATAATTATTAATCACCTTATTTGATAAATAAACAGAGGCTGGCATGATGTTTTTTTGCATATTTGATTCCCCTTTCCAATCAGGGAGATTATAAGGGGATGGGGCCAGTTCCAACTACGGGCTGCACCCATACCAGGAAAACCGAGAGGATACCTGGAAAACCGGTGGAGGGGAGCTGGATGGTGAAGGACGGGAATCACCGGACTGGAGTGATATTTGAGATTAACGAACTGGTAACATTAGACAGACTGTTCCGTTCGTTTTCGTCATTGATTTCGGTTTTCGTTCTACTTGGATCAGCCAATATTAGATCAGTATGAAGATCCAATATAATATTGGAAAAGTGCAAGTTTTTGCTATTCAAATTTATCAAAGATTGCAATGAAGCATTTGATTATATCACCCACATCAGTGCCTACTGAACGTTTGTTTAGTAAGGCAGGTCAAGTGGTATGTGCAAAAAAAAGCAGGTTGTAACCTGAATTAATTTCAACGAGATTTATTTTTTATTTTTGCATATTTTATGCCCCCTTTCCAATCAGGGAGATTACTAAGGGATGGGGCCAGTTCCAACCATGGGCTGCATCCACACCCGTGGAGGGGGTGGGACCAGTTCAACCACGGGCTGCAGCCACATCCGTGGAGGGGAGCCGGATGGTGAAGGACGGGAATCACCGGACTGGAGTGATATTTGAGATTAGCGAACTGGTAACATTAGACAGACTGTTCTGTTCGTCCAGTAAAATAATATTTTCAAAATAATATCAACCTAAATTAATAGATCATTCTTCAATAGTTTATACCGTCGGCCGGATTAGCCGCTTGGAAACGCTTCGGCTTTCTACTCTGGAGGACCCCAGTTCGAGTCTCGGCTCCCATCCCTTGAAAATATTTATCATGGGGTCGGGCCCGGCCTGTCGATCCACGTCTTCCACAATTTCCACAATCCGGGGCTGACCCCTCCGCAAGGGTAGGCAGCCTGTGGAAGGGCTTGTTTCGCCCCGCCACTTAGTATTCT
>AYEL01068311.1:0-40697 GCA_000484575.1 Olivierus martensii
TTTTTTTTCTAGAATTTGTGCGGTTTATGACTGAACACCAAGTTCCATAAACTCTACTGCAAGATTTGGACATTATTTTATTACGGTTTATATTTTCACTAACAATCCAAAGCAAAAACAGTAAATCAACACGTACAGTCCAAATGGCGAACGGATAATCATTGGCAGCCATTTGAGGGCGCTGCTCTTGGCGGGGTTACGCGTTTCTCTTTGATCTTTCGGCGAGTTTCCCTTCCTCTTATTCTAGGTTTCCTTGTTTCGCACCGTAACATAGTATTCTTAGAGAATGGAATGTGGCGTCATCTGTTGACTAAAAAAAATATTATTTTTCGCACCGTCACATAGTATTCTTAGAGAATGGAATGTGGCGTCATCTGTTGACTAAAAAAAATATTATTATTGAATCAAATTATTAAAAAAGTAAGTAATTTTTCGATCAGTAATTCGACACTCTCTGATGAATTGAATATTTATTTAATCGTACTTTTATTTCCTATCAAAAAATATTAAAACATTGTTATCGTCTAATGTTATTATAATACAAAAAAAAATAATTTTATTTATAGGTTTACTCAAGAGATGGTCTTGTAATTGACACGATACACTTAGACACGGTATGCCTATGCGCATACCGCCTACGTAATGTGTCGCCACTGTGACGTCAACTGAGTTGCAAAACAAACTGGCTTATGAAGAACCTGCGTGATTAACTCGCATTTTATCACAAAATACGGCATTAAATTTGTATTTTATCTAACAACATGATTGAAGATTTTGTAGATATTATTTCCTGATGACTTTTAGTCATTTAATTTAACTATAGCTGCCAGTTATACGATATTAAAAAACAT
Source organism: Olivierus martensii (assembly GCA_000484575.1). Taxonomy (NCBI): domain Eukaryota; kingdom Metazoa; phylum Arthropoda; class Arachnida; order Scorpiones; family Buthidae; genus Olivierus; species Olivierus martensii. Next base: position 852 of record AYEL01068311.1, read on the forward strand.
TATATCAGTGAAAAAAATATATCAAATCAGAGAAAGAAACTTGCGATGTTGAAGACACTGGCTCCATTTTTACTGACCAAACATATAATCTGCAGACCTCAGTAGCTAACTAGCAACTGTGCCAGAAACAAAACATGTTGTTTTTATATTTCTTGTTTTTCAATGACTAACATCTGGAGTCAATTATTCCAGGGTTTTTCCAAGTCATGGGTGGGGGAGATGAGTCGTCGTAAACAAGGCAATAAAAATGAACAAGTAGCAAGAAAAATAAAAGGCATTTTACTCATAATACTTTTGTTATGAAACTTTACGACTAAAGAAAAGTGATAGTGTGTTATTACATGTGAAATTGATATATATTGATATTAGAATAATTTATATTTATTGTAATATGTTTGTTTAAATTAATTAAAAAATTAAAACAGTAAATGTTATTAATTAATCAAAACCAAAAAAATTTTTGCGCACTAGCGCGACTTGAACCCAGGCCGCCATTGCCGAAAGCGGATATCTTACCACAACGCTGCAGATCACAGCAGATAGACTACTTTATTATACTAATTTATAACAAATTAAAATAATTTTTGGTTGTTTTCTTTTGATTGACTGGCCATCTACACCTAATATTTTTACGAGTGTGTTCAATAGTGCCCTCTCTATGAACTATACAAGTTTCATTTACATCCGCATTTACCAACTCATGGGGTCTCCTTGTAAAATATGAAACCCCAAAGGTTATATCTGGTCTTGTGCATACTGAGAGATACATCAGGCTCCCAATAATTTCTCTATAAGGAACATTAATAACTTTTCCATTATCTTTTATGTTTATATCTTTTTCAACTGGTGTTTTAACTCCTTTACAGTTTTCCATTCCAGTAATATTTAGTACTTTTTCTATCATAGCTTGTTGTGATAATTTAATCCTGTTTTCATCTCGTTCTATTCTTATTCCAATAAAGTTTTTTATCTCACCAAGATCCTTTGTATTAAATTGTTTTTTTAATTTTTCAATTGTTTCCTGTATTTCATCACCTGTTATTATAATATCATCTACATAGATTAGCATAATAGTTTTATCTTTAAAATATAAACAGAAATCACTTCTTGATCTTCTAAAACCATTTTCATTAGTAAAATCATCAAATGTTTCATTCCATGTTCTCAGTGCACATTTTAGTCCATGTAATGCTCTGTTCAATTTATAAACATCAGTTTCAGTTTCAGTAACTCCTTGAGGTATTTTTATGTATATGTTTGTTTTTAGCTTGCTGTTTAGAAATGCAGTTGGAACATCTAGATGCTTTATCAGCCAATCTTTACTTAAGGCCAATGATAGTAGCATTCTCATTGTTGATAGTCTTGCAACAGGTGCATAAAGATATTACTCATTTTTCTCTTGGTAGCCCTTAGCAAGCAATCTTTCTATTTTTGTTCCATATTCTTTAGTCTTAAACATCCATTTAGTGTCGATTTCTTGAACTCCAGCTGGTAATTTGGATTTTGTTCAAGTGCCTATTTTTTCATGAGCTTCTAACTCTTTACGTATTGCTTTTCTCCATTCTTTGGACTGTACAGCTTCTTCATATGTTATTGGATCTTCATTGATAAACATACAATAACTCTGATAGGCATCAAGTTCATAATTTTCAACTAAATATTGTGGCAATTTTCTGTTTCTTTTTCACCTGGAAAATCTCTCTCATCTTGTTTTTTTGTTTTTTTTCTAATTCTCTTATTGATTTATTTTGCAATTTATTCTGTTCTTCTATTTGAAATATTACTTTATTTTGATTTTCTTTTACCGGAGCACGAAATGGTCTTTCATCAAATTTTACATCTATTGGGACAATAATTTTATCATCTTTAATGTCCCATAGGCAATAACCATTGTCACAATATTCAACCAATCTTGTTTCTATTGCTTGATTGCTAAGTTTGTCTGATGTTGGTAAAACATAAGCATAAGCCTTACATCCAAAAGTTCTTATTTTTTGTAGATCATTGTGTCCATACCATTTAACAGCAGGTATTCCTCCATTCAGTGCAAATGTGGGTGATCTGTTTAATAATAAGGCAGTAGTATGAATAGCTTCACCCCACAGGTATTTTGGCAAGTCAGTTTCTACAAACATAGTTCTTGCCTTATCCAAGAGTGTACGGTTCATACGTTCACTGACGCCATTTTGCTGTGAAGTATAAGGTATAGTAAATTCAATTTTAATTCCCTTTTTCATACAGTAGTTTTTAAACTCTCTATTATTGAATAACATAGAGATTGCCCCAGAGAGTGGAGTATTTTTGAATCATAATTTAAAGTACGTATTTAAATCCTTCAGACTCTTGTTGATGTTACAATGAATGATATCACAATGATGTCATGCTCTCACATGCATGACATAAGTTATGGAATAATTGAACAACTTAATTAATTGAAAAATAAATAAATTTTAGGTTTATTCCAATTTTATTAAAATTATTCCATAACTTATTAAAGAATTTATAGTGAATGTAAATAATAAGATTATAAACATTTTATAGTGCATGACATATTATGACATAACAATGAATGAAATTTAAAAATTTTTGACATATGACATGACAGTGTGTGACATCATAAAAGTTTTGACATATGATTAGGCTGATCATTTTCTACTAATACCAATCTGGGATGTAAAAAAATTCAATCAGAAGTACAATTTTAACATGTATTATTTTCATATTTATATACTTATTGAAATATCAGATTCATTATTTTATTAATTAAATGAAAAGTGAGCTGAAATTTTACTATTATTCTAGTGTGTCGAAATTATGGAGCAGCGTAGTAAGAGTTATGAAAAGTGTTCATAACTTCTGCTATACTGGAGATAACAAAAACAAATGACTGTAGCACTATTTAGCAGAGTAAACAAGAATTAAACGATAATGTTTTCGATCCGTTCTAGGACCATCTTCAGCCGTTAGACTTTAAAACCACGGATAAATAAATATGCATCATGTGATATGAGCGTTAATCCATTTCCAGGCAGAGGAGAGCGCTTCCGGTTCCTGTGTGTTGATGATAATTTCAGATTTTTCTTGGTGTTGAATTTGTAGAGCTTTGGCAAAATAACCTTCGTCGCAATGATTGACGTGTTGTATAATTTTGGTGTTGTGACAACGGATGTTGATGTTATGTCCTAAAAACATATAGATAAAGCTGTTGTGGTTGCGCCTTTTAATATACTGTCTTTATGTTCCTTTAACCTTTGGGATTAGTCACGACTAGTGAAGCCGAAGTAGTTTTTATTTTTATTGAGATCGATGTTACGGAACGGAATGATGTATATGCTGGGATTTCTTAGAGGGTTGATGGGGTGCTTATCATTGCATAGGAGATTAAAAATATTATTAAATTTTCTATAGGCTAATTTAAAGTTAGTAATGCTTTCCACGTTGTGTTTAAGCTTCATTAGTGGAGGAGCTTGCTGCCAGGCGTGGTATACAGAGAGCTGTGTTGGTTGTACAGAAGAGGAAGTCTTGTGCTGAGAATTTTTAACTTGATCCAGGATATTATTAAGAAAAAAGTTGTTGTAGCTATGCATCCTACCCTGTTGAAAAATAATGTTGATCTTGGCAAATCTGTCATTATAGTGGTTGCGGTGAGTGAAGGAGCATTTAAGGAGGGTTCTAAAGGCAGCAGCTTTGACGGATAAGTTGTCAGACAAAGATTTAGGGATATATATAGGAGTGTATGTAGGTTTTCTATAGACGGAAGTTCTATATTCAGAGTTATCGATAGTGATGTTGATGTCTAAAAAGTGGATGTTGGTTACGCTGTCTTGTTCAAGTTGCAGGCTTAGGCCTAATGTCGGATCGGTCATCACAGTTATAAATTCATTAATGTCTACGTTATCCTGCCATGCGATAAAAATGTCGTCAACATACCTTTTATAGATTTTAATAAGTAGATGGAATCTAGGAATTACTATTTCCTCTTTAAACTGAACTACTAGTTCAGCTAGGACACCTGCCATGGGGATGCCCATCGGTACACCTTTATTTTGCTTGTAGAATTTATCTTTATAGGAGAAGTAGGAATGGTGGCAGATTAAAGTACAGATTTCTCAAAAGCAAGAGACATGTTTATGACTTTCGGGGGAGTGAGTAAGAACAGTTTATAAAGTTGTATACAGGCTGGTTCGAAGATAATTGATGGATATAGGGAGGAAAAATTGAGAACAGTTAAGCGTTCATCGGGAAATGGTCTTGTTGCAAGCAGATCGTCCAAAATGATTTGGCAGAAGTTGTTTCATATGGATAATTATCTAGTTTGGCTCTACACCATTTAGCAAGGGCTTTTTCAAGTAGGAAAGTAGGAGATCTGAATTTTTCTAAAATTGGTCTTGCTTCAATAGGATTTTTATGGATCTTAATATAGACGAAGAGATGAGGACAGGCAGATGCATCCACGATAATATGTTTTAAGAATATAGGAAGGTCTTTACGATTGGCAAGTCTTCTGACTTTTCATTATAGTTAAGACTTGCCAATCGTAAAGAACCGGAAGCACTCTCCTCTGGTTGGAAATGGCTTAATGCTCATATCACGTGATGCATGTTTATTTATCCATGGTTTTAAAGTCTAACGGCTGAAGATTGTCCTAGAATGGATCGAAAACATTACCGTTTAATTCTTGTTTACTCTGCTAACTAGTGCTACATTCGTTTGTTTTTGTTATTAATTAAATATAACACACTTCATAACTTAATCATAATATCTAAAAGCCATCTAATATTGAGCTGGAACTAAAGAATTCAAATAGTAAAATATTGTTGGCAGCCATCAACATATCAATACTGATATGATATACGTTTTGAACATGCATTTCAAACACTTACTAAATATAGTTGATATCATGAAGAAATTTTAAAAATTGAAAAACTTTCATCTTGAAAATAGGATGGATTTCAAAATCTGGGACATTTATTGATACAGTAAAATATATTAAAAAATGGGACTGTCTCAGAAAATCTATGGCAAATGATCCCTTATTTAATTTCATTACTATATTTTGTAAGGTGATATTTGTTTAATTATGAATACTATTCTTAAAAATTATTCTGTTTAATTTGATTCTGAATGTTTAATTTTTATCTCTTATTTAATAAAATACTTTTTGTTTGTGATGACGGGATTGGGACAAGTATCCTGCTTGTTGACCCTAAGGACAATACTGCTGTCAAATATAATACAAATAGCTAATAACTCATAGAAATTTCAAAAAAAAAAAATCTTGCTTCTTGAAAATGGAATAGTTCTTAAAATCAGGGACATTTTCTGGGATACACACTGATGCAGGACATTATATCAAAATTAGGGACTGTTCCAGAAAATCCAGGATGAATGGTCACCCTACATATGATGTCACTATAATATCATCAGCAGACCCAAAATTTTTTATTTTTTCCAATTTTGCTTATAGATAGAATATCATTTTTCCTATAAGCAAAAATAAGTAGCTATCAAAAAGTCTTGTAAACAAGAAATTAATATCTAATGATGTGCCAGAAATTTCTGGGAAATGCTGAGTTCACGGTTGGTTTATAAATAACGATCATTTAATAGCCTAATTGTTAAACTATTATTATTTCCAAATTTACATTAAATACTTTTGGTTAGATTTAAGAGATAAATCTGATGATTAAAGCTTTACTTGTTTTATTCTGAGAGTATAGTAAAAAGTTAATAGTAGATATGTTACTTTTATTGTTGTTTCTTTATCTTTTGACCATAATTCTTGATAATCCTTATAACTTTCCATTATATTTTTCATACTTGGAACAATTGTTGATACTGAAGAATTTAATACTACTATTATTTTTGCTATTTCATTATTTTCTACAGCTGCTCTGAAAAATGATGATACTTCTTGATTACCTAAAAATTAATTGTTCAAAAGTAATTAATATTTAAAATCTCATTGAAAGATATATTTATTTTTAACAATATTTATAATATTTTTTAAAATAATTAATTTTAATTAAATTAAAGTTGCAAAATTATTTATTCAGAATGTAAGACATCTTATTTTACATTTTTTTTAATATTCAGTATAAAGGATATGTAATTATTTAGATTTTAGTATTTCGTAATATATGTTAATATGGGTCTTTTAGTTAGTTATAATGGTAATGATGATGATGATAATAATAATACTAATAATGGTAATTATAACTATGAATTTCTGCATAATATTTGTGAAAGTAATCTGTTTGTTGTTAAATGGGAATATTGCAATAATTGACTAGGAATGTTATTCTGTATAAATAAATTTATTGCCACAGAGCTCTAAAATGTTTATTTTTTCTAAAAGGCTTACAGGAAGTGCAGGTGTAAATCATATGCTTCCTTTATAGTTGATGTTTTTCACATAGTATAATGTTTTATGTAATTCTAATTTTTTAGGATAGTGGCAATAATAATAAGGTTGGTTTTAAGAATTGTTTGTCAGAATTTCTCAAAAATGTGTATTGAAGAATAATCATCCACCTGAAGTTTTGTTGATTTTAGGAACTGATCAGTCTGATTGGTTTCCTGATTTGGCCTGATGAGGAAGGATGAAGGGAAACTTCTTTGGTCTGTATTTCAACTGAGGCAGGCTGCGTAATAAGTGAAAACTTTTTGAATAAATAATTTATCGTACTTATTTGGCCTATAGTTTACTTTTATTCAATATTAATTCAGATAAATTCTATAAAGTTTAAGCAGATTCAAGATAATAATTTGTAATATGTCAATAAAACAATAATTAATTATTACTTTCTTTATAATGCTTTTATTAATGTACTATACAAAAACGTCCAATCTTAGCACTAATAACAGTTGGAAAATGATGCTAAAATAAATTCAGATAGAAACAAATCAATTAGAAGTACTTTCAGTTATTTTATTAAAAACAGTTCATAAGATTAAAATAGACTTACATAAGTCATGCTCTATTGTTCTATTTTAGGCTGAATTTGCATGAACCACAACAGAACCACACCACAATCAAAAAAGGTAGTTGCTTATGGATGGTCGTGAATTATAATTATATTAATATAGAAACGCATAATCTACTCAGACGAGACCATTAAACTGAAGTCAGTTTCAACGGCTATCACAACTTGTGGTCGATATCATCCACAAAATTGTAGTCATCAGTGGTTGAGTGCAACTCACACAGTGCAACATACTGACCACTAGCCGCCAACAGCAGTTCCTGTCAATCAGCAATTGGTAACAGATTGCGCATATAAACGCACAGTCCCTTACCAACTGTGCATATAAGTGGTTCGTGAGTGGCTGATTTTGGCCACAACTCAATCACACAGTAACCACCATTTTGTGGTTTTGGCGTGGTTCTGTTGTGGTTCGTGTGAGTTCAGCCTTAATCTTATGAGCTGATGATTGTTAATAAAATAACTGAAAGTAGGAGTAATAAAATAACTGAAAGTAGAAAGTAAAATAACTGAAAGGGAAAGTAGCGCCATTACGCACAGACCAAGCAGGCCCCTGCCTCTAGCGCCAAATTGACAAAGGTGGCAAAATGATTATTTTCATTTATTTTATTATTTTCTATTTTCATTTCATTTACATTATCACGGCGTCTAGAGTACAATATTTTATTATAATAATTATAAGTTAAGATTTATTTTGCTATTGCTATTATTCTTATTTCTGTTATTTTGGTTTATGTATAAAAATATTTCAAATAAATATAGTTTTTCTTTTTTATTAGAACGAGTTTATTGTTTGTTATTTATACCTTTATACTATATATCATTTCATTATTACTTTAAATTTACTACAGGTATTATTTTGTAAAGCCAAATGTAATGTATTTTAATACGTGTAGCTGTAATGGTCCGAAATAGACTGCATTTTTTTAGACAAAATAAATATTTTTGCCCCATCAAAAATTTAAGTTTGTTTTTTGCGTCTTTGATAAGAAACAATTCTTCTTAACGTCCTATACTTTATTTCATGTAAGAAAATAGCAGATGGTGCTTGAGAGCCGAGCGTTTTTACATGCATTAAATACATAATTTAAATTCATGAAACCAAAATTTGTCAATACTAAATATTTTTATCTGTAAAAATGTACAATACTTGAATATTAAAAATTACAAAGTCAAAATCAAAAGCATGGTTAAATATAATTTAATTTTGTCAATTTTATTTCATAACTGACAAACTGACAGCGATATTTTTTTTTGCAGATGGCAGAATTTATAACCGTATCTAAATCAATGCTATTTTCTTATGTGAAATGAAGTATAGTAAGGGTGCCAAAAAAAAAATCGCCTGTAGTACAGAAATGACTAGCGGTGGCCCTGACTTCCACAATGGAGTTATCACAAATAACGTTGATCGAAAACTGCAAATATTTGACTCTGTAGTACAGAAATGACTAGCGGCGGACCTGACTTCCACAATGGAGTTATCACAAATAACGTTGATCGAAAACTGCAAATATTTGACTGAAATACTCAAGAAACTAGATTCTATTTACTATCAGAAATCCAAAACAAACAAAATGGTGATGCACAAAAGATATTATCAATATAAAATGGATTTGAAAGACTCAATAGCACAACATATTGCTACAGTAGAAATAACTCCCTACAATACATATATCCCTACAACTATATAAATTCAGATCAAAACAAATCAATTAGAGGTACTTTCAGTCAGGGCCGTCGCTAGACATTTCGGCACTACAGGCAATTTTTTTTTTTGGCGCCCTTAAAAGTTAGCAATACTTCTGTCATGACAAAAATTTTATGATCATCAAAGCCATCAAAGTACAAAATCTTTATCAAGCAAGACTTTGAAGATAAATAAACCATTGAAAATCTGACAGCTCATCTTCTGGACAAAAAACTAATTTAAATGCCTCTGAGAATGATGAAGAAGCACTTATAACAGCTACATTCAGCAGCATCAATAAACAGGATTCAAAACCTCAAAGAAAAGGAAGATCAAAATGACATGCTATAATTGCAAGAAAAAAGGACATTATGCATAAAACTGTTAGTCTCCAAAAAAGGATAAAATATCTATGTGACAAAAATTTGAGAAAGACTCATGAATAGTCATTTCTCAGCATTCAACACCATTGAGAATGATGAATCAGATAATACTGTCAAATTTGATCAAGATGAATGGATCCTTGATAGTTGAGCATCAATTCACATTACTGGAATCATGAATACTTCTTTACACTAGAAGATATAAGTGAGCAAACCACAGTAATTTTTGGGAGTGATGGAAGATTACCAGTAAAAGGAAAGAGAGATATTAAAATCAAGAAAATAACTGGAGATTAATGGAATGACTTTATCATACCAATATTTTATTCATACCCAAATTAAAGAAGAATTTATTTTCAGATGATGTTCTAACCAAAAATGAAATAAAAGTAATAAAAGAGAATAAACAAGTGGAAATTTTCAAAGATAACAAATTAGTAACAGTTGGATTGCATGATGCTCCTCAGTACAGTCATTCCAAGTTGAATCAAATATCAGGACATGCTCAAACCTACAAATTGGCATGAAAGACTAGCTCATAAAAACAAGAAATCATTATTCAAAATGATATTAAAGAATTTATAGAAGGTATGAGCTCAATTGAAATCAGCAACTATTTCTGTGAAGCTTGCATACTTGGAAAGCAGCACAAATTTCCATTTTCATGTTCAGAGAGAATTAAGAATAAACTAGGAGAATGTATTTATAGCAATCCATGTGGTCCAATGTCTGAATCTTCACTTGGTGAAGCCAACTATTGTATTCAAAGATGACTGCTCTGGATACTTAGTAGTATCATTCATAAAACATAAAAGAAATGCAATTGACAGATTTTTAAAAATATATAAAGACTTTAAAATGCTTATATTTCATATAAATTAACCGAAAAAACTGATGGGTTGTATTTGTTTTTTGAAGATCCATATTTCAGATACCTCCAAATTTATTCAACTAGTACTATGATAATCAAATTCAAATCACAGCATAAAAGTTATAAGGAAAGGGTCAAATACAAATAATTTACATAATTATATTGTCAAAAATTTTCTTATGAAAGTTATTGTTTGATAAAATCTAATAAATACTTACGTTCAACAATAATTTCAGCTTTAGTAGTATCAGCATTTGTTTTACAAGTATATTCTCCTTCATCTGTTAATTGAACATTTTTCACAATTAATCTTCGTCGTCTTCCTTCAGAAATGATTTCATATCTTTAATTGAATTAAATAAATAAATAAATAAATAATACAAAAATACAACATAATACAAATTACTAGGAGAATTATAATCTAAATACAGTGAAACCCCGCTCGTGCGTTCCCGTATCGTACGACTTTCCCGCTTCAAACGTCTATTTTCGGAAGTCCGAGCATTTTCCTATATATGCAATGTAAAACTTTCCCTCTTCCTACGTTTTAATTATATAACTTTTTTATTATGACGTCATCAGAGTTTCCGGTTTCGTGCGTTTTCCCGGCTCGTTCGACTTTTCGGGCCGGTCCCCGAAAAGTTTCAAAATCGGGGTTTCACTGTACTATTAAATCAGCCAAAGCATCCATGAAGAGTCATTTGGCCAGCTTAACAGTATTTGAATACAAAAATAATAATAATAAAATTATATCACATTTGAGGATAGTTTATGTTATCAATAATATTTATTTTAAAATAGCATGAATATTATTCAAATTTTTAAACTTTTACATACTAACCAAACCTCGAGGGAACTTTTAATCCAAATCCTATAATAATCAGCCATATTTAATCCTTTGATTTTTAACGGATTTTTAATGATTCGAATTAATTTGAACTAAATTTAGCGCCATCTCATAATTAGAATAATAATTTATTTATTTAAATCAATGAGTGGCGCCATCTATTCAAATAGAATCAAAAATATATAAAGCAATAATGTTATATCCTCTTTATACTGATAGCATTCCTTTAACAGCCAGTTCAATTGTCATTTATCATTAAAAAATATTCCATATTTATGCATTATTTGATTTAGGTGGAAATTTCTAGAACAATTAACTGCATAAGTAGAGTAATGACTGTATAGCAAACAACAATATAAAATGAAGTTCATTAAAGAAGCTATAGATATAATCTTGCATGCATGAGATATAATACAATAATCAATGCATTTTAAAAATAATAAAGATGAGACTGAACTGTCAAAAACAAGGGGGTGTGTGGTATCATGATGGAATGAAGACCTGGATGAAAATTGAGAAATAAGTGCATAGATAAAAATCTAGGAATTGGAATCAGAGAAGATAAAGCTGATGTAACAAAAGAAACAGTTGCTATGATAGAAAAGCTAGTTGCTACACATTAAATAAAGAATGGGTGGATTGGATAATTGCTAGAGAAGTAAACAATAGAGACAAAGGAAAGATGTTGAGATGGTTGCAATACATAAAGACACAATGAAAGGAAGAGCAGTAGTTAATATAACTCTACCAGAAGATTTTTAAACTTTGGAGATGGAGTACCAAAGGAATAGGACAATAAAAAGAAAAAAGAAAACATATGAAGAAGTTAAGGCATATAAAATATTAATGGTTTATTTATCAATTTATATATTGTTAATCCCTGTTCTTATTTGTATTAATTTTACAAATTTCTTATAATTATGGAAAGATATTAATATTTGTATAGAAGAAAAATAGAACTAGGGAAAAATTAACAGTTTTAATGTCAAAATAAGCTATGATATTTAAAAATATAGCATAATATTCTAAAAAAGAATTATTTTTATTTTATATATGCTCTTTTTCTGCTGTTGTTCTTTTATATATTCCTATTACAACTGACCAAGACCTGCTATGCTGAAAACACTTTTAGTGTAATTATTTAGTATAGTCATTAAAGTGTTGACCTGATTATAGACTATGATAATGTTTTATTATTTATTTATTTCAATAAATGTCATTATTACTTAAACAACAGCACTTACCGCAGCTGAGGATAATCTTAAAATTTTTTATTCAATATTGTTCTATTCTGATTCTGTACATTAACTGTTGAAGGTTTGAAATACGTTAAAATATCTGGCCTGAAGATGTTATTGAATACCGAAAATGTTAACATTAAATATTGAATAAAAAATTTTAAGATTATCCTCAATTGTGGTAAGTGCTGTTGTTTAAGTAATATCATTAAGGAGAAAAAGCAGTTATTTGAAAATATGTAATAAATATCATATTTACAAATCAAATATCCAAAGTCAAAGTAATCCCTAGCATAATAATTTTGATGTAATTGCAATTTTTAATAATTATTTTTAAATCAAGGCTACAGTGTCACCATCTGTTGAATTAATAATTAATTTAAATTTGGGCTAAAGTGGAACCATCTAATATTTAATAATTAGATCATAATGTTTAATTAATTTTTCCTGAAATAAAAATCATGCCATTGATCAAATTGAATTGGGAACTCTGGGATGGTACCCCAATATCTTATCAGTTAGACTACTTTCGCATCAGGCAGATTTCCATTTCAGGAAGCTTATGTAATGATTAATTTTAATGATTAATTAAAAATTATAGTTTAATTATTAAATACTAAATGGCATCACCTTAGCAAAATTTAAATTAATTAATTATTAATACAAAAAATACATACTGTAGCCTAGATTCAAAAATAATTATTAAAAATTGCAGTTTAATGCAAAATTATTACACTAGGGTTAATTTGGCTTTGGATATTTGGTCTGTAGATCAGCCCTAGTTAGCTTCAATTAGAATATATTTAATGTTGTATTGTTGAGTTATATTGAAATTTTAGATCAACTTTTAATAAATCAACTTAAATATAAGTATATATTTATATTATATTGTTATATAATCTACCTAAGTGAAACTTGATTTTGAAGCTTCCCTCTTAAAATAATTTTTTAAGAATATTTAAACTAAACTGTATGAATTGAAAAATACAACACTTATTATTTTTTAATTAAAGAAAAAACACACATAATCACCTAAATATATACATTAACAAATAAGTACAATAACAGTTCAGTTCATACTGCCTAAAACAAGGGCTAGCCCAAGGCACAATGCAAGTGATGCACTGCATCACGGCACCCCCTTATGAGGGCACCTTACAAGATTAGTTTTTTTAAATAAAATAGATGCTGTTTATTTTGAGAAATTTTGCAACTAAATATAAAAGCCAGAAAAGTAAAGTTTTAATATTAATGTTTGATTATAAATTTAATTTTATTAAGAATTTAAGAATTTATAATACGAGTAAATCCATTTTGTTTTATGTATACTACTTAGTACTTATGTAGTGTTTTATGTAATTAATTACATTATATTGTATACTAGTACTCTATAAACATTTATATTGAATTAAATTATTAATAGCAATATATATTTTGATTATTTTTTATTACATGAAAATTAGCCACTATTGTCTTTAAAAAATATAGGGGATGCTATAAAAGAACTTTGCAGCAGGGCATCAACTACCCTTTGGCTGGCACTGCCTAAAACTATTAACTACTATGAAAATAAATTGTAGAACCTAACAAAATTTGCATTTTTCATCATTATTTTTATTTTTTATCAATTAAAAATATGTTAAAAGAAAAGTATTTAGTTTCCTTTTGATTTTATCTTGTGATATTGAGGTCAAAGTACATGCTTCTTGAGTTGGTGTGATGATCCATAATTGATGGTAAGCACTCATCATATGAATAATATGAGCTTTTCAGTGCAATAAATGATGGTACTAAATATAACAAAGAAAAATGAGTTCCTTACTACCATATCACAAGAATTTTTTTTCACAAATTCTCTACTGTGCTGGAAATTCATATTGTTAATCACTATTTTCTAGAACAACATTTTTTCACAAATCTATTCTAAACTTATGTTTATAGAGATTATTTAATAAAAATCCTTTATTGTATAAATAATAACTGTACTATAATAAGATTCTGACCTTTTTCCTGCTTTAATTTCTTTGTCTCCTTTATACCAAGTAACTTTACCCTCCCATTCATCTACATCACATTCAAGAGTTAATGTATCTTTTTCAGGAATTTTCATACTCTTCAATAGTCTAGTAAATGTGAACTGCTGAACTAAAATTATAATTTCAAATTATTAATTAAATTCACAAAATTTAATAAAAATAAATTTTTATACAAAACAAATTAAACATTTATATAAAGTCTTACCTGTAACAGATACTTTACAAACACAAAATTCTTCATCATTTATTTTGCACATATATTCTCCTGAATCTGATTCTACAGCTTCTAATATTTTTAGATATTTTTTGCCAAGTCCATCACATATTAATGTGATTCTATCTGAAGACTACAAATTAATAGATTTTATGTATAAATTATTCTTTTAAGAAATAATGCAAATATAATGAAGAAATGTTTTACAACTAAAATTAAAAACACTAATAAGAAAATTTTTCCAAATACTATTAAATTTTTCTGAGTGAATTATATTCCATTTTAACTAATAACAAAAAACAAACAATAATACAGTGGTACCTTGGTTAACGACGGTAATCTGTTCAGCGGAACCGTCGTTATCCAAAACCCGAATCCCCATAGGATTTAATTGAAAATTGATTAATTCGTTCCGGCTCCTTTCCACAACCATAGTAAATATTAAAAATGCAGATAAAACTCTTTTAAAATGTCCTAAAAATATGGAAAATAGTATTTATTTATTATATTTGCTACAAAACGAACTCGTAAACACTGATTAGAAGCTTATAGATTCAACAATTATTATACAGATGAGATTTGATTTTGCCTTTTGATGGCGAACGAACAGTGACACGCACTCGCCGATTTATTGTCTATATGAACTGTAGGATCTCGGATAGACTTTTTTCTTCTTCTAATGGAATCCGAAACTGTGACGTCACACCACTTGCAGGTATCAAGTAATATATAACACAAACAAACAATAGAATCAGACTTGTTGGCAGAATTTAAAATAATAATCGTCTAGAAATCATCTTTAAGAAACTAAAAACTAGTGAACTGTTGCACGTCTATTTTTAATTAATTAAATAATTTGTTTTCATTATTATATGTTAATTATCATTTAGTTAAATATATTTTTATATGGTTATAATTTTATTAATTTTAATAATGATATTGTCAGATTTGAATTGATTGTTAAAAAAATAACGATTGACTGAGCTAATTAATCAAGTGATGCGATGACGAGCTGTTTTACAGAGCTCTATTTTGTCGGAAGTTCACAATCAGGAGCCATTAACCAAAGCATGCGTCGTTAACCAAGACATATTTTCTTTTCAAAAACTCGTCGTTAACCAAAGTCGCCGTTATCCAAGGCCATCGTTAACCAAGGTACCACTGTATTAAGGAAATCAGCAACAATATATTTTATTCCATATTTTAATATCTCATTTATGCTATTTTTTGTTTCATATTTAATTATTATCTATTCACATCAGTGATAATCAGAGAGAGCATTCAAATATTGTTTAGTATTGAGTTTTTTAATTTATGCATAAAATAATCTTATAATTCTTTTAGATTGAAAGTTCTATATTTAATCTTCCTATAAGGGAAAATTCCAGAATTGAGTTTAAAATGCAGTAATTCTCTATTATACAAGTTTAATTCATTCTTTAAAAACTTATGTGTAAGGTAAAATCTCATATGATGTAAATTAATACCTCATTACTTCCTATGTTATAATCTCTGATTGGTAAAAAAACTGAAAATTTCTCTCTTAAAGATTTTAATTTCATATTAGTATTGCACAAAACAGCACAAAAATAGGAAAACAATATTATTATTTGTAAATTATTTGAGTAGTATATTTAAAATTATTAATATATGTAGAAACAATAAGCAGGATCCTTGTTGTTATCCTTCTTTGTTTGTTATTGAGTTCATTTGAAATTTGACTTAACAGTTACATTATTATAATCATTAGATAATGCATCATGAATTTAAAATATTTGTAAAATAAAATATAATGAAAAATAAGTAATTTTCAAATTTCTTAAAAAATTTAAGAAATAAACTGTATCAATCTTTCTCAAAAGTTTTCTGTAAAAAGTGATTATAATTGTATATCCTGTTATGCTTGAAATGATATAGCAGAAAATATTTTAATACTTATAACTATATATTGCATGGAAGCTGAACTGATAAAAGCAAAAATTTTTTTCATTAATGAAAAATTATAATTAATACAGTTTGCATAAATGAAAATTCATGAAACAAATGCTCATAAAATGAGAGATAAAGATATTTATTATATTTAATTTAATTATTGTATTTTCAGTTTAATTTTTATAATAAAAATAATTCAATCTCTATGAGTCTTTTAACTCATATATCTACCTGTATTTCCTATATATCAAGAGAGCTCAGAGCTTTTTTAATGCTTTATATTGAAATATTGTAATGTTTTATTATAATTTCTATGAAAATTATATATAAATAAATATTATCTGAAAAACTTAGTCATAACTTAACCATAAACTTAAAGAACACACTTACAAACTGACTAACAATTGCAAGATAAAAAAACAAAAGAAGTAATTTATTCTAATTTAAGATTATAAATTATACAGAATATGAAGAAGTAAAGAAAAAAGAAATAATAAAAAAATAATTATTAATTATCAACCTCAATTTTCTGTTTATCTTTATACCACTTGACGGGTGCTTTTGCACTGTTAACTAAAACTTCTAATACTGCTTCTTTGGTAGTGAAGAAATCACTTTTAGCTGGTAATTTTTTAATGAATTTATATACAGGATCAGGTTCTTAAAAGAAAAAACAATTATTATTTAAATATTCTTCAACCATATCAAGTATATTATATAACAAAAATTTAAACAATTATTTCATGAAAAAACTATAATAGAAATCCTTCAATTCATCATTTATGGAAATGAGGGCATGATAAACTACAAAATTAAATAAACTATAAAAACAAAAAAGAGAAATTAAAGATAAGTACTATGAATTGATAGTGAAAAACTTTTAAAACTTATTACATAATCAAAATATTTCAAATACAAGGATATTAAAATGTATGCAGAAGAATTTTATGAATTAAAATTATAAAAATTAACTATTTTACAGCACTAATAAACAGACCAATGCAATAGTTAATGTATTAGTTAGACACTGACTAAAGCAGTGAATTTTGGATTTTTATAAAAATTGTTTTTGGAAAAGGAATTATCATCTTACTCTGAATGTAAGACAAGTATTTGTTAAAATATAGATGGTTGTTCTTGCAGACGAATGATTCAAGTATTGTAGATCTATTAGATCTGGCTAATTAAAATTTAATTTTCTGTTTTATGAGATGAATAATCATCTGGATATGTATATATTTTGATTTGGCCAAATGTTTTCTGCTGATTAAAGATGCAATAATTTTTTTAAAACTTCAATGCTTATTTATACAAATTTCATATAATCTGATACTAATTAATTAATTGTGTCATTAAATATTTAACTAAGCCATCATAAAACATTTCATCCATCTGTCATTCACCTTTAGTCTTTTATAATGATTAACAAACTATGATGAATCTTTGTGATGTCAACTGAACAAAAGACATGCAGATAATGACATGCCTTACATCAAACACAAACAAAACTAGTAATCCTCAATTAACTTCCATTTTGTGAACAAAGTTTACTTTTTTATTATTTAGTAGAAATTTATTGACATATTTTCAGGTAAAATATACAATATTTTGGTAAATTTACATTTTATTTTAATTTTTTTTACAACAACAACATTATGCTCATACTTAAAACAAACAGTGAACAGCTCTATGGCAGGAAAATATACTTTAATATTAAATTTACAACACTTTAGTAGCGCTAAAGAACGCCAGAGTTTTTGCCTTAGATATTCCGTTATCTTGTTGTAGCTGAAGAGGATTATCATTAATCGAAAGCGCTATTAAAGTGTTGTAAATTTAATATTAAAGTATATTTTCCTGCCATAGAGCTGTTCACTGTTTGTTTTAAGTATTAAAAACTTGGCAGTGTAGAAATTGCAACTGTTTTATATTATGCTCATATTTTCAAGAATGGCATAATGTTGTAAGGATGGGTAATATTCAAAGAAAGAAAAAGAAACACTCATATACTGTTGATCAGATAGCAATGCACACTAATGATCAGATGATACCATACATTATACTAGTTTTCTCCATAATCATTTTCTTCATATAAGTGCACTCTTTATTCATACTCTCAAACTAATATATCACAGATATTACTTACAAAGAGATGATAAAACTTGATTGGGCCAATAATTTCTGGTAAATTTGATTCATTACCCTATATGTATCATTTCCCAAATTGATGATTTTGATAATTTCTGGTAAATTCGATTCAATGTATCATTTCCCAAAGTGAACTTTTTCTTTTACAAGAAAACTGAAATTTAAGTTTTGGCACATGAATGACACCTATTTAGAAAAAAGCTATTTTGTTGGACTTTAGTAGCTCAGTTGCTAGTGTGCATACCTTTGATTCTTGAGATCGTAGGTTCATGTCTTTGTTCTGCACTTATTTTTTTTTATGAAAAAAATTTTTGGTATAAATATATAAATAAAAAAATAATTACTACTAATATTAAAAACAATTTTAAAAAATATATTAAAAAAACTTATTCAATTGCAGAATTATTGCCTAAATACTCAAGTGGCTATCATGTTTCAATTGATAAGCTTGGATAAAATGTTTTGTTATATATAACAATTATTATTTTTTTATTTGTATATTTATAACAAAAATTTTTCACAAAAAATAAGTGCAAAGCAAGGACATGAACCTATGACCTCAAGATTGAAGGCACACATACCAGTGGCTGAGTCACCAAAATCCCAACAAAGTAGCATTTTCTAAAGAGGTGTTATTTGTGAGCCAAAACTTAAATTTGAGTTTTCTTGTAAAAGAGACAAAAGTGGTAGTGATCACTTTAGGAAATGATACATAGAGGAGAAATGAATCAAATTTACTGGAAATAATCAAAAATTGGCCCATGTAAGTTTTGTCATCTCCTTGTTAGTCACTTATCTCTCCACTCTTTACTCAACATTCTTTTTCACATTTATCATTCTTATACAATCACTTCATCAATTACTCCTCATGATCAAACTTATCTCAAAATTAAATTTATACTACATCATGTACAGGTAACCCTCATATAGCATACTTTCCTACAACATGGTTTTGTTCTAATATGATTGGAAAATTGCAGAAACTTCATATAACATGGTGCTTCTACAACATGTTTTTACTTAACACAGTTAGATAATTACATTTATTCTCCTACAAACAAAAAACATTTTTATTAATTTTTATAAATCCACACTATGGACACACAATACACACAAAATGCAATCATTGGGAAATACTTTGCTAAAATTAGTCATAAATGCAATTTAGATAATTTATATGAGAGGGACAATATGCAGTCTATTTTTTGATTTTGGTTTGAATTTGTAGACAGCAGAAGATACATAAACTTTAAATGCAGAAATAAGTTTAGAAAGTGAAGTTGATATTGTTAAAAAGAAAAAAACATTCTCGTTTTAACTGAACAGCAGTAAGGAAGATATAATTATTAAATGAATGTTACATAGGCTATATACTTTTTTCTTTCTTTTTGTTTTATGTTATTAATATTCTCAATAAAAATTAAGTTTCTTGTGTAGAATTAAGGAAAGTTATTTGTTTTAATTGGTTTTGGAATGTAATTTTTTTTTTGTATTGGGTCCAGGTCTCATATAACACAGTTTAGGAACACGGAATGTTTTAGGAACCTATCTACCATTTTATACAAGGGTTACCTGTATACTCTTTTTTACTCCACTCTATTTTCATATTTCATCATTCAAAATACAACAATATTACATCACTCTAGTACAGGGGTTCTCAAAATGCGGCTCGCGGGCCAAATGCGACCCTCAAACCCTAGAAATGCAGCCCGCGATGTCAGATCATCCGTGATCTTGAATTCATAGAGATAATTTACATTTTTACAAAAAATAAATAAATTTTATCATATAATTAAAAATTGTTCAGTTAAAAAAATACATGTATAAGTGCTTCCAAATATGTTTTCATTATTTGAAACATTTATATATGCAAAAAAACTTTCTCAATCGTGAGTATTAATAAGTCCAAATTGAGATCAAAAATTGTATCGGGCAGCACGGCGTCGCAACGCACTGGATCGCTTCGGGATAAGATAAAATTTTACATTGTATTGTATTAAATGAATTATTGCAAAATTTCCTTCATGATCTTCAGGAGACATTCAATAATCTATATTACTTCAATGGTTTTGCTTATTACTTCAATTTCTCCAGCCAAAAAAGTTGATTTTTTTGACCCGTGTATAAGCCGACCCCCCCTCACTTCAGAAAATTTTTTTGAGAAAAAAAAACCTCAGCTTATACACGAGTATATACAGTAATTCAAAATATGAGAACAATTTTTTTTAATTATAGTATAATTATATAAACATGAAATTATCATTTCTCTGCTAAATGTTAAGAACAAGATCATCAAATAATTAAATTTTAATTATTAGATTATATAGAATTCCTAGATATCTTTTGGTGATGTAGAAGAATGGTTAATATTCTTAAAATGCATACATTGTTATAATTCAAATTACAGTGTTCCTCAGTTACAATGCAGTTTTGTGGGATAGGAATCCAACCCACATTAAAAGACAATTGTGCATCTCTAATGGTCTAATTAGCCGATAAATCTTAGGTCTTCATCATGTCTCTGACATTGTTCTAAATACATTTTATAAAATTTATTAGCGTCTTTCCATTTATTATTATTTATTTAAATAGTAATTTTCATCCGCTCATGTTAAAAGTTAAAATATAAATGCAATTATGTACTTTGAAATAGCTTTATTATTGTTACTAATACTTAAGAATTTGCTTTAATTTTGATTACTGCTATCCATCTTATTTTAGCTTTTAATATAAATGAAAGCACTTACAGCAGTATAGGATAACTTTAATACAGAAATGAACAAACATTTTTGGCCCAGTATGCAATCATCAGATTTGATTCTGTTTAGAACTTTCAAATTACAATAGAATATAAATAAACGTCGTAGATTAAATACTATTCGGATTAAAATTTGCTTACATAAAAATACACAAATCTCCAATTATAGTGAGACCAATAGTTTAGAAAAGAAACACACCGACATACAACCTGGAAGTGAAAATAGCAAAATGATGCAATGAGAAACTAAAAAATTATAGTTATTCCTCAACAAACATATGAGGTACTAAAAAAATAAAATCAAAGCAACCGCAAGAAAAAGAATTTCTGACCACACACGACTTTAAAAAACTCTACCCATCACAGCCCAAATGAGCATTGAACTATTGAGAAATTAACAGAATAATATTTAACATGACTTGGCTAATTCCTTATTAAAAGGTATGCCCCAGAAAAGGGCCGTTTTGATCAGCGAGGATTATACTTAACATCTACAGCAAATTTTCAATTAGCATAGAATTATATTGACTCTTTTTATATGAAAATAGATAAGTAAGTAGTAAAGTGTTTTTCTCAATAATGTTGTCAGAAAGACATTGTCAGCCTTTATGTCTATCAGTAGACAACTTATGGTGGAACATTCATTATGGAAAAAATAAAGATGTGCTTTCATGCGAATGGTAGATTCAGAAAAATCATTATATCTACTTAAACGATCTCTCACAACTTTTCAAAGACTTGTTTAGTGTTATTTCCTTCCTGACCCTGTAAACAGTCCTTACCAAGACGTGGTTAACTTCACCACCAAATCTACAATGTAAATTGTAATTTATCCAGATTCTGTTCTACCAATCTGTTGTAAATCTTAAGTATAATTTCTCTTTTACATTATTCTTCACGTAAGAACAAGATGCCATCTTACTTTTAGAATAATCTTGAATACGAATATTCTCGATTACAAATTTTATTATTATTTTTTAAATTTTATCAGATTCTTTTTCTATTCTCAGATTTTCTATTATATCAAGGATAAAAATACGAATTGTGATTAGAGTGAGACTTTGAAACTTTATACATGAAAGAACTCGGATCAGTATTTCTTCTCGAAGACAAACTATAACTGCTTCAATCGTAATGTCACTAACTTCTCAAAGTGGAACAGACTATAGATAGTATTTGACAGGGAAAACAAAATCATAATAAAATGTAATTTATATGCAAGTAAATATCTGAACAATGTTTTCGTATATTTAATATAAACAAGCTGGTATTCTTATAAAAAAAATTTAATTTTCAAAAGATATCTTACCTTACACCATGAGGAGCATCTGCACAAACCCAAACTTCAAGAATTATAGTATCATCTTTAATAAAGCCTTTTTCTGGATCCAAAATATCCTAATCATATAAATATATAAATCTTAATATGTACAAATATTTATTTTAAATTAAGTGTAATATTTTTTATCATCTAAGAATTTATGAAAATTTTTTATTTTTCTTTATAAATTTTGTTTGCATTTCTATCAGGGTTGCAGAGTCGGAGGTTTCTGAGTGGAGTCAGAGTCGAAGTTGTAATTTTAAACTGCCTAGAGTCAGGAGTCGGAGTTGGACCTTACAAATCTTAGGGAGTTTGAGTCAGATTTTTTTTTAAAAGGTGGAGTCTGAGTTGGATCATTTTTCATCTGATACTCCAATCCTGGGTTGTAGAGTCAGAGGTTTTGGGGTGGAGTCGAAGTAGGATTTTTGAAAGGCCCAGAGTTGGGAGTCGGAATTGAACCTTACAAATTTTAGGGAGTCGGTGTCGAAGTCAGATCATATGCCATCCGACTCTGCAACCCTAATTTCTATATTAATTTAATTTAAATTCATGAATTATGCTGTAATTTACAGATAGTACCTGACTACAGTATCTTCTGTTTACAACTATTTATATTTATAACCATAATGCAATCAATAAAGATCTGTGATCATTGCAATTCATATGCATATGAACATGTGGAATAGTGTTTATATATAAAAATCCTGTGTGACGATGTTCGTTTTCACTAATCTCCGAAACCACTCAACCGATTTCAATGAAATTTTGTAAATGCTTAATTCTATTAAAATAGGCAATATTTTTAATTAATTGTTGATTTCTTTTTACTTCATTTTTGTTGTATTTTTGTCAGAAAAAATGAGATGATGCTAATACAGGATCGGCCAAGATAAAACGAATCCAATTGAGCATATGAACTGCAAGGCTATTTTATATTTTTATATGAGTAGATGAGTAGTCCTTTATGATGAATATCCTGGCCTCTTTCATGCATCATTCACAGCTCCCTACGAATTATTATTATTACATGTTGCTACATCGGATATCATCTTCATCGGATATCAGGTTCGGTTTATCTTAGCCCACCGTGTATAAACAAAGATTGTCATTAAAAAGGATGTCATTATTGTTGTATTGCTGCCAATCCTTTACCATATTTTTCCTGTCAAACCTATTACTTTCTGGAAAGTGTGGTATTGGGAGTAGTGAGAATCAATCATTGAGGAATCCAATAGAAGCCAAGAATACAGGGTGATTCAAAATGAATATAGCGATTACAAACGGCTGTAACTATTTAATCGAAAAGAATTTATCAATAAGAATTACACAGAATGTAGAAGGAAGTTCAAAATTTTGTTTACATACTTCATAAATGTTCTATGTGACTCCCCTTGGTAACATGGACAGCATCTAAGCAGTAGTCCATTTCACGCCATACATTCTGAAGCATATCTGGAGTCACCAACGCAAGCACATTAAAAATGCGCATTTTTGTTCAAACATCTTATGCCATCTGTATACGCTGTTGGTGTTTGGAGGTGATTGACTGTACCGCTGACGAAATCTTTTCTGCACTGTGATGACAGAACTACACTTGTTAAATTCTAACACACAGAATGTCTTCTGTATAGGATCCACCATTTTCAATTCATTGCGCATGTGTCACAATGAACGAAATTTTGAACTTCCTTCTACATTCTGTGTAATTCTTATCGATAAATTCTTTTCGATTAAATAGTTACAGCCATTTGTAATTGCTATATTCATTTTGAATCACCCTGTATTATAGCTGTTTAGGTTTGAGAGGAGACAGTTTTTGATTTGTTTACATTTATTTGAAAATTTATAAAATGCTAAATTATAAATTATTGAAATTAAGGAAAACATATCAATAAATATAAATTATTAATAATGGCAATATAATAAAGAACGAAATGCATTTGTCCAACACTTTTTCTTTCTCATTGAAATAATCTTCATTTATTGTTTTTGATATATTATTATATTCTACTGATTGATCTGATCTTTATTACATAATAAATAATAAGACACAAAGAACGAAAACACTTAGGGATAACCTCACTTTTCTTGTTTCAACAAGAACACGGACCACCTTTACTACATATTGTAAAGTTGAAGTTTAACAAGCGAGTTGATCGGATGATGGTCCGAGGCTTGCGATCGATTGAAAAGCTTGTCGAGATAAACTGGTAGCTTGCGATCGACTGGTTGGGCAGCCCTGATATATGTGATGATCGGATGCGGAATGATGTTTCGCACATTCCAATCTGTTCTAAACGTTATAAAATGGCAGAGAGTTGTAATTAAGTCATTCTTGAAAGGCTGCATGATTAGTCATCAAACAAAGTAAATTGAATTGAATGTTTACTTTAAATTTAAAACTGTAAATCCAGAGGCAGGATTACATAAAAAGAATAAACATCCATAATTCATACATACATACATACATACATACATACATACATACATACATACACTGATGGAAAAAAAAATCCCAACACCAAGAGACTTGTGTTAGATAAACAAAATTTGGTAGGCATGTTTATTCTAATATAATTGTAGTTACCCATTTTTGTGTGTAGTTTCTTTAATTTTATGTTCATAAGTTACTACAATACCGAATTGTACTATAATGAACAACAATTGTACAAAATTTATAAATATAGGCATTTCTGACTTTTCACTATGTCAATTTATGACACAATCATGGCTGAAGCCTGTTGTAAACCAATAATTGCCTGTAAATATGATACTTCAGTCTGAGGTCCCACTTATATAAACAAATGCAATTTGTACTGAAAATTCAACAGTCACTAAAATTTATGATCATCATCAAATGAGCAAAAGCTCAAAGTTCAATATCATAATGTTAACATGTAGAAATACATAAAGAATACCAACGATATATGTGAAACAAATTGTTCCTCTAACAGTTTAAATACTAAAAATATTTAATTTGTAAATTAAATATTTATTAAATTCTTATTTCTTTTAAATATTGTAAATCATGAAATGTATCCTATTAAATCTGAATAAAAAGCACAATTTTTTTTAAAGAATTCTGTTCTGAATATCTACAAGCTGGTTGGCAAACATCTATATCTTGATATGAACTTTTTCATAATTATTAATTTATATTGAATTTGCTATCACAATTAAATATTTAATAAATAAGCACTTTTAGTAGTAAATAACTTTTATTGAAATTGAACAAATGTTTTCAGGTTGTAGCCTTCTTCAAGTTAAAGAATATTCTTTGTATAACCTGAAAACACTTGTTCAATTTTATTAAACGTTTAACTATAAACATTCAACTTAAACAACAATTGCTTAATCTTATAAAACAATATAAAAAACCAATTAATACAGCACTAATAAGCAGAAATTAACTGTTTTTATATTGATTTTTGCTTATTAGTGATGTATTAATTGGTTTTTTTATATTAACTATAAACATTTGCTCAATTTTATTAAAATTTCTTATTGCTAAAAGCACTTATTGAATATCTAATTGTGTTTATGTAGTAGAAGCAGTTTATAGTTAATTATGCCTGAATTTGTATCATTTTGTATGTTAGTTTATTTTATGAACATTGATATAACATCTGTTGCCGAAGTTTTCATTCTTTTTAATTTTGTTGTGAATTATTAGTTATTTTCTCACAAATACTTTACAAAATGATTAAATAACTATAAGTATTGAATTCTATTAACAGCTAGCGCGCACGGACGGTTTTTTCACCACGTGGTTGTTTGGCCGCTTGAAATATCAAGTAGGTGCATGAGTAGTTAAAATACTGCTGCTTCCTCACAATGGATAAAATGGACTTGATGGAAAGGTTACTGTGTTTTATTTAATAATGCGGTAAGAAAATGGCATAGACAGAAAAGATCTGCATCCATTATTAAGCCAACAAATGTTAAATGGACAATTCTACAATTTATTCAATGATTTGTGTTTGTGCCCTAAAAAATTTTTTTGAATATTTTAGAATGTCAAAGAATTCATTTGACAAATTGTTATACATGATATGTTCTGATATCATATACACAAGCACAAATATGAAAATAATATACAAATAAATGACAAACAGAATTAATGATGAGTAAACCAATAAGAGAAAGCTATTGAAGCGATGGTTAAACCGTTTGTGCGCGCGCTCCATGTGTTTGTACTTGTTTTATTCTGAAGGGAGCTATTGCACCACTTTGAAAATAGAGCATGTTTCAGTTTTAAAACTGCTGCCCATCCGATTTTTGGCCACCCATCCGATTACTTTCATCAAAATCTGTGAGATACATAAAAGCAGCTAAATTCCCACTGTGGTTAAATGGTCGAAAAATCATCCATGCGCACTAGACCTAAGACTATTAATTTTTATGTTTTCTGTTGCTTTTTAACTCAGACAGACAGTGATAATGGATCTCATTTTCAAATCAACATGAGAAGCACAGAAAGCACCTGCATATGCACAACACAAGTGCAGCAGCTTTTGTGCTTCTGTTCTTTTCATCTAACGAGTAAACAAAATTTACTCATTAAATGAAAAGTTAAACAAAACATCCAAGAGTATCAAATGAAACATGATAGCCAGTTGAGTATTTAGGCAATAATTTTGCAATTGAATAAGTTTCTTTAATATATTTTTTATTTGTATATTTATAACAAATTTTTATCACAAAAAGTAAGCCTAGAGCAAGGACACAAACCTGCGATCTCGAGCTTCAAAGGCACGCAACCTAGCAGCTGAGTCACTGAAATCCCCAACAAAGTAGTTTTTTCTAAAGAATTCATGCACTAAAACTTAAATTTGGGTTTTCTCATAAAAGAGAGAAAAATGGTAGCACCATTGATTTTTATAATAGACTGGATCACCTTCTCCAATGATTGATTGTTAGCCAAAATGAGATTGTTGGAAGCTGCAATGTAGGAACCACCTGCACTGAGTCGTTCGCTGAATATTTCTTACTATTGGTGGTCTTTTCTGTATTTTTATTTTTTTTTTTTGCATTATTTGTACATATTGTTTAGCATTTGGATTTGAGAATGAGCAAATACAAGATGATAGAAGGTAGGAAATGCCTTTCACCTGGAGATAGAACCTTTCAAAGGTAAGGAAATATTTGGCAAGATTTTACTTTCACTGATTAAAATAAGAAATTGATACAGTTGTTGTATTCATAATAACTGTATCAATTTAATAGTGATTAAAGATATGTAATAATTTAAGATTGAAACAAATTCTAAGCTTAAACATCAGAAATATTCAATAAGAATTCATATATCCAACTATTTTATTGCATTGTGGCAGGTCAAATAAAATGTTGCCTTATATTTTATTATTTGGTATTATTAGTGTAATTATGCTTATTTATTGGTTTGATTATAATCTTTGTTAAAAAATAAAATTTTATTCACTCCATTTGTAATTGTTATTTTTTCATAACATTGTTTTAAGCATAAAATACATGTTATATATATACCGGATGTTTTTCTTGAAACCGAACACACTGATTTTTGGCATTGAGCCAATTCTGATGCATCTATCACGTCAGGAATCGTTCCTCAGGAATCGCTTGCTATGAAAATTTATTTTATATTTTTAATTCTACCGATATTTATTTATCTACGAAAATTTATTTTATATTTTTAATTCTAACGATATTTATTTATTATTGCATCCAAGAAACAAAAAAACGATTAGACACACAAGATTATTCGGATTTTCATTCTGGTGTAATTAAATTTGAAAATAAAAAGATTATTGGATTTTAATTTGTGTGTTTAAATTTGAAAATTTACATCAAAATATATGCAAGAAACAGAAATTCTGTTGTTGCTATAGCGACAGCGTAGAAACGCAGACGTGCCGCAATTCGAGCATTTTTAAAAATGCCGAATATTATTTACATTACTGAATGAATATGGATGGTTTGGGCGTGTAATTCAGGCTTATCCTATAGGAGCATGAAATGATGCTCATTTTGCGGTGCTGTACCCTGGAAGACCTATTCCATCTATCTCTACAATTAAATCTGTTGTTGAGAAATTCCAAAATGATGGGAATGCCAATCCAGGTTTGATTTTTGATGCATTCGCCTTTCGGCGAATGCATCAAAAATGTTAGCAATAAAGGTTACTTGTTTTTGCACCTGCTGTTTAGGGCTTCTAGTAGAGATTAAAAATAAATAAACATCGTTCTTACTGATGCTTCTAAATTCTTATTTGCTTAGAATATAAGACGTTTAGGTGGAGAGCTGATATTTCTATGAAAACTAGACTGGAAAAGTAAAGAATTCAGTACTATGTATGATTCTTTCAAGGCACCAAACGATGCCCAGTTGATTTTGATGTAAATACCTTTTACATCAAAATCAACTGTTCTGTGTGCATTAATATTGTCAGAAAAATTGGTAATATACTGCTTCCATAGATTCAATTCTGTCGTCCGATGCTGTTGTCAAGTATAGTTATTACAATTTATTGTAATAAGAATTTGAATTCATAATTCTGATAATATATATAAATTTCAAAATATCTTTGAAAAAAATTAAAACATTTTTTATACCATTATTTATCAGTTTTGAACAAAATTTATGACACACTTAATTTTTAATTTAATTCTGGTGTTTGCAGTCACTCTTGATGTAAATATATAAAGTAAACAACAAATTAATGTCATGTTCATATTAACTATTCATACCATTTTGCATCAATTTCCTATTAGTTGTTTAAAAATATCAAATGCCTAGCTATGTTTATCATGCTCAATAATGTAAATTAGAATTTTTTAGACCATTAGAGATGCACAATTGTCTTTTAATGTGGGTTGGATTCCTATCCCACAAAACTGCATTGTAACTGAGGAACACTGTAATTTGAATTATAACAATGTATGCATTTTAACATTTTAAGAATATTAACCATTCTTCTACAGCACCAAAAGATATCTAGGAATTCTATATAATCTAATAATTAAAATTTAATTATTTGATGATCTTAACATTTAGCAGAGAAATGATAATTTCATGTTTATATAATTATACTATAATTAAAACAAATTGTTCTCATATTTTGAATTAAACTTTTCAAATATCAATGATACACACTCTTCCCCTCTGCTATTAATCTGCTGTTAACAGAATTGTGATTATAATGACAGTTATTAAGTCAGAAGGATATGATAAAGGTCATGGAATTATAAAAAAAAAATATTGGAAATGAATATTTAAATTTTGCAAACTGTTTTGTGAAGGGATATTAAAATTCTACCATATCACAAATTGTATACTTTGATGGGTTTTAAAGATGCTTGCCAGCATCAAGAAATAAAATCAGATGGCTTGAGAAATGATTTTCTTGGAAGAGTACAAAAATAAAAATGATAGATTTTTGGACCTTATTGTTACAATTGATGAAATGTGGACTTCTCATATGATAGTTGAAAACAAATACCAGCCAAAGAAGTTTTTAGCATCAGTGATTCTAAGACAATGATAGATTGCAATCAAAGGTATAAAACCTTCTCTGAAAAGGGGATATAGAAACTTCTGTTATGATAAATGTCTAAATTCTGCTGAAAACACTATTGAGAAATAACCTAAGATCCATATAAATATTTAGTAAAATGTTTTAAATTTTTTAAGCTGATTTGCCTGTACTTTTTGATTGTCTTGTAATGTGCACATTACATAAAAACACATTATTGTTAAGAAAAAATATTATATATATATATACTTAATAACAAACTATATGCTGTGTTAGTTTTATTGTTGGAGTCCAAATTTCATAAAAACATAGCAATAAAATTTATATTGCCAGATTTGGAACCAGAGTATATTACATCATTTCTGGATCAAATTTATATTACTTGTTCTTTACTTGTATGATAAATATTAATAAATAAATAATTTTTTAAACAAAAGATTAGTAATGTGTATATTTAATAGTCAAATCAAAAGTTAGCATTATAATGAAAGTCTATAAAAAAAAAGTGATTAATGTGCAATGAAAAGTTTAAAATGAATTATTATTGTATGATAATTTTTATTTAAATTATTATTTTAAAAAATTATCATACAATAATAATTCATTTAATTCATCACATTTTCAGTACAATCAACAATATCATAAAGAATAATTCCATCACATTATCAGTTACAGTCAACTTTACATATACAAAAAATTCCTGACTTTAGATAGATTGTTCAGCAAAACCTTATGAAAACAACAAAACATACATATATCAAAGAATACCCTATACTGGTGTGTCAGAAAGGTGTAACAATAAAAATAGTTATATTAAAAAAAAATAAGGTATTCAATGTTAGTTTTAGTAAAGCCATCATATTGTACATGAGTATATATTTTATTGGGTAGTAACTACTTTTAGATCTCATCATAAACTGAAAATATCCATGATGAGATTAACTGGAAAGTTGAAGAATGTGATTCAGTGAGTTGCACCCGTGACTGATCTCAAAAACTGGAAGTATGAGACTAGGAACTGAACCACAAAGATAGTGTCTGCTGTACCATGTGGCTGTCTGGCTGACTTTAAAGAATAGGCATATAAAACTCATGCACTTATGGTAAATAGTGTTATTAGGAAAAAAGGCTGTAAACTATGTAGCTTTCAACATATTTTCACATATTTTCTTATATCTTTATAATGTAACTTTAGCAAAAAAATTTTTTTTACAATAACATTTCAGCTCGTTAAACAGGATAAGAATTAACTCCAATAAGTCTTTTTTATAACATTAGATTTATTGAGAATAAAGTACTTTTGGCTCACGCAAATTTTTCCTCCATAGTCACTACAATTTTTTTTCGTTTATCACCCATTTTGAAATCTTCACTGTAGTACACTTAAAAAACATTAAGCATTACCCCAAGAACAATTTACGACTGTACAGTTATAATCAGGAACAGCGGCAACAATTGAGGTCCATTACACACTGACGAAACAATGAATAATGAGCAGAACACTGCTCTTTTGCTGTCACAACTTGTATTTTACACACGACACATAGGAGGATCGTAGCAGACGCCCGCTTCCAATGCAACGCCTTGCCTTCCTCATTTAATTACGATAAAAGAAAACTAGATCGATAGTACGGAGGCCGGATAGTCGCGAACCGGATACTCGGGAGTGTACTGTAATATGATTTTTAATAATTATATAAATCGAACTTAAGTGCTTCATAAAAAATGTCAGACTTTTTTAGAATTCTTTAAATCACCCCTTTTAAAGAACTCATAGAAATGAATACAGTATAGTATATGTAATGGATAAACTATACTGGGTAATTGTGCAGTATCACTACTTTTGTCGTAGGAGTTTAAATTTGGTCACGTGATCTGAAATGATGTCATCGGGGGACTTAATCTGACCTCCGCTAATGGTGCATCACAAAAAAATCTAAAAGTAAAAAATAAAAAAACAGGCTAAATTAAAATACTGTGCCTCGTCTACCGCTGGATCGCTGCCATGACAGCAGCAGCTCAGCGGCGCATCACATGACTATACCGCGCTGACGGCTGCGCAGATCTGTCAGCGGTGCGAAGAAACTACAAAATATGCTGCAGTAGCTTAATTTTGCCGTTTTCTATACATTTTTTAGTTTGGACTATTTCGTCTTTTTACCACTTCCCGAATTTTAATTTCGCCTGTTTTTTTATTTTTTTACCGCGCTGAAGGCTGAGCAGTTCTATCAGCGGCACGAAGAAACTACAAAATGCGCTGCGGTATAAAATGCGGCTTAATTTCGCTGTTTTCTATACATTTTTTAGGGTACTTGTCTTTTATAGGGGCATATAGATTTCAATAACACTTTTTTGGCTAGCCAAACTGCTAGAGCAGGGTTCTCAAAGTTTTGCCTAGGGAACCCCTGCTCTAGCAGCATCCTTCAAATATTTCATCTCCACTGCATACTGTACTCAAAGGATTTTATATCTTTCATGTCATATCAAGGTCTCATTTCTATACATCAACACTGGGACCAACACACATTGATACACAATCATCCTAGTATTCTTTGACAGATTTTTATTCTTAACATACCTCTGAAATTTAGCATAACTTTTAATTCAGCATTTGCTTTTCTTTCCTGACAATTTTAACATCAATACAATCCTTTCTCTGAACATATTTTCTAAATATACAAATTCATTTACTTGTTCTAGATTAATTCAATTCAGTTCAATTTTATCTCATATATTTTGCATTCTTTCAAACTCAAGAAGATTCATCTTTCTCTCATTTCTTCTTTTACAGATTAAACAACAGCATAAATATATAAATAAAAATGCAATAAACTGTGATACTAAATAAATGAAATTTAATGGTGTAAAATATTAACAAAAATAATTTAGTTATGGATTTTTGTTAAATATTTTACACAATTAAATCTTATTTATTTAGTATCATCATTTATTGCTTTTTTTATTTGTATATTTATTCAATTACAAAAGGCACTGCCAAACCAATTTAAACAACAGGAATAGTGGAAATATCTAGAATTCTTCTACAGTTCTTCTAACCATATAAGAATAAAAGACAAAGTGAAAAAACTAGGAATGTAATATGAAAAAGTGGAAGAACCTTGTCAAAAGATATAGATCAAAATAGATATAAATATAAAGTATCAGTTTATTGTATCTTGTGAATCACTTATGAACAACAAAAGTAAATGAAAGAAAAGTACTTTTGTTGTAAATAAAACAGAACAGCTATAATCAGTTAAAATTTGTACTGCTGAAGAGGGCTATGAATATGCTAAAAGTGCTTTGGATTAAATTAATAAAATTGTGTAATATAGAATCTGAGTGTAATTTATAAAGGTATATTAATGCTCCTGCTTATAGAGCTGTAAAAATATCGTAAAACAGAAAAATTAGATTTCTGAAGATGCTGAATGTAAATCATCATTCACATTAGCAAATCTTTTCAAGTTGCTTGATCCAAATAACTTGAAAAAGTTTTGATAATGCAAATGTCTCATTTTAAACTTGTCAGAACTACATAGGGAGGGAAAACTGAAAAAGATCACATTATTTAAAATATGATTAGCAAATAGAGTAAAATAAGCTTGGCAACTGTTGTGTATGTACTCAGATAAGAGACTCACTCGAGAAACAACTATTTATTACGAGCTGACAGGGAACGTACATGATAGGGACATATTCCCAGATTGTCCTGGTGGTTGAGCTGTCTTAACCAAAAGTTCTGCCTTGCATGATGGAACCTCACGTCCTCCGCTGCAGCTCCCCCTACAGATCGCACCAAACAATCTCTCACATCCGTCCCCCCTCCCTTCGCCAGAGGAAGAGGTGATGAGAACATTATTGTTAGGATGACAGCTTCAGAAAATATCAAGTTAACAAATAGTAATAAATTTTGATAATTTACATAAAAATATTTTCTTATTATTTGGTTGTTATTGAATAACTGTTTTCTTTTCTAAAAAAATTTCATATTAAATTATCACAGTAAAAATTCCATTAGAATAATACGTCTATATCACACAGCTCCCAAGAGACTATTCAAAGTTTTGTTTTCCCTTACATTGTATTTTGTTAATATCTATGATTTTGTTTAATTGAGTTGAGTTATTGTATTTAAATCTTTGATTGTATTTTAAAATGAGTGGATCATCCTAACGATGATGTCATACACCATTAGGATGATGTGTGCAATGTAATTTTTAGACGTTAAAGGTGTGATTTCGAAGTTTTGATTTTGCTATGAACTTTTTTGATAGATTACAGTTATTTAGATAATACAGATTTTAAATAATTATTTTTTTTGTTATTTTAAACATTATTTTAGTTACTTTTTAATTTACTTTAATTAAATCATTGATGAGTTAAATATAACAAGCATTTATCAATTACTAGTGAATGGACTAAAATATTCTTAATTAATAATAATGAAAAATAAATATATTTTTTCACCCAAATTCTAGGTAAGATTCTTGATTGATTGTTGAGTTTTCACATTGCATCGCATCGGGCAGCCCAGCATTGCCTATCTGATTACAGTATATAGACACAGGTTGGAGTTGGCGGCGCGACGTGCTCAATTGCTTCGGGGTAAGATAAAATTTTACCTGGTATTGTATTAAATGAATTATTGCAAAATTTTCTTCCTGACATTTGGGAGACATTCAGTAAGTTATGGTTTTACTTATTACTTCAATTTCTCCAACCAAAAAAAAAGTTGATTTTTTTGATCCATGTATAAATCCCCACTTGAGAAAATTTTTTTGAGAAAAAACCTCGGCTTATACATGAGTATATACAGTACATCAAACGGCACACTTTGTCACTCACCTTCACACCAATTCACTCAAAATAGCTTCCATCTAACACATACATCTAAATACACAGTAAATAGCCATAAATATATTTCACATTCTTATCTCAAGCCGTCCTCAATCACAACCAATTGTGATAAGCCTACATTCACTCTCATTGCCTGAAATAGCCATTCATTTATACCATATTCTATGAGCATTTTCCAGAGCTTGCACCTATTCATTCAGTCATATGTATCTTCTCAAATCCATAGATGCAAAGAATATCTTCTTCCCAGAGGCATCCCAAGTAATGGTTAGTGGGAGGGTGTTAATGACAAATTTACCAATTGAGCTTTCAACTAAATAAAATTTGCACTGACTGAACATTAAACTAAAAATAAAATTTGCTAATAAGTATTGATTTTCAATCGAATATACAAAAATTTATTATAATGACAATCACTTTTTATATAAAAATATAATGATTTTTCAATCATATTTTTCATTTAGTCAAAGAAAACAATTTCAAAAAGACTTCTCATACAATTCATGATTTAATTAATTAAAAATTTTAAAATAGTAAAAAGATAACATAAAAATAATTGTATAAATTCTAAAATACATAATAAAATAAAATTTCTTTGCCATATCTTAGTGCAAATCTCCAATTTCAAGTGCTGGAACAATATAATATTCATCAAAATAAATAGATAATTTTATTATTGTGCAATTTAACATTTAATTAATATTATTATATATTGGTTATTCATTTTATCATGTTGAGCACATACATGTCAATTTTAGAAATAATTATTTATTATAGATGATGATAGTTATAGTTCAAATGTATAATGAATTATTATATAGTATATAAATTTTAAAATTTATTTACAAGGGATATTAGGTATATTTTGATTAATTATTGAATTTCCTTGCTATTTTATTTTTTGTATGACAAATAAGATAGCAGTGCTCAATCTAGATATTTTGTTACTTGGGGCAACATTAGAAAATGCTGCCCCCTCTCTCCTTTAATCATGCACATTAATACATAAATATATCTAATACTTTGGAACTGGAAAAATAATGATGTCAGATACATACTCACTGAATACAAAACACTTCATTCATTTTTTTAAAGCAATAAATAGTTAACAAA
This sequence comes from Olivierus martensii, assembly GCA_000484575.1. NCBI lineage: Eukaryota > Metazoa > Arthropoda > Arachnida > Scorpiones > Buthidae > Olivierus > Olivierus martensii. The sequence goes on from AYEL01068311.1 coordinate 36,759, forward strand.
ACACTATTTTAATAGATATAATAAAAATGAACTCTATTTAATATAATAAATATGAACGATACTTTAATTTTTCTTACTTTCAATGAGGCAGAATCATTAATAATTGTTTCAAAATCACCTTAACTAGTTATCTCCTGTTCAATTGATAGAATTACCATGTTAGATAATTTTTCTTGGGCAAGTGAAGATCTCAAATAATTTTTAATTAATTTTAACTTGCTAAAGCTTCTTTCAGCAGAAACTACAGTAACAGGAAATGTTAAAAATATTCTTAAAGCAATTTTTATATTTAGGTAAGACTGTACTAAGTCAGAGTCATGTATGATTTGCATTAAATCTAAACTTGTTGCTGTTTTAATATCTGGAATAATAGAAATTTCATGATTTTTAAAGCTACATATTTCTAAAAAAACTACAGAAATTTAAGTCAATTGGATATTTGAGAACCAAATTTACAGCTGCTTGCTTTAGATCTTCTGTATCTATTGACAAAATTTTTTTCAGTCAGAAGTTAAAAATTCAAAAATATTTCATTCAACTTTGCACTTCTCCATTTTAATTATGAATTTATAACATCTATTTTTTCATTTATTTCTAAGTTGAAAACATTTTTATTTGAGAACATAAATCCCTCATCATCTGATTTTTCTAAGTTAATTTTTTTTTACATTTCATTTTTTCTTGTCTATAAACTCTACTGGAATATTTATCTCAAGCAGGAAAATATGAGAAACATAAATATTTATTTTGTTTAGACAGATGTCATTCAATCATATAAATAATAATAATTTAATTTGCATTGGTTTTTCTTTCCCTTGATAAATATTATCCATTAGAAAAATACATCATTATGCCTTTGTAGACTGACTCTACAGTACAAAATATTGTCAAGATAAATATAATTAAGCTTTTGTGTAAAATTACAACTACATTTTCATCCTAGGTGAAAATGTAGGTGATTGCTTTACTCGCTTCACCCTAAATCCAGCATTGAAGACAGTATAGTGATTTTATGAGCATTCTTTCCTATTATCCAAACGAATCTAGCCAAACTATTCCATTACCAATTATCCTAACTTCGTTTGGATAATTGGTAATGGTTTAATCCCCTGTGTAAAGTTTGCTTAAGAGAATTCTTTCCTTTATAATATATAAAAAAATTGATTAAACACTTATCTGACAAAGATGTAGAATTCTGCTCAGTTTTATTCTTGTCAATCCAACAAAGGTATAGAGTTCTGTGCCTGAATTTGATATTCTGCTTTGACTTGTGACTTCTCTCTGGGGTAAATTTATAGCTGCTGAAAGTTTTACTATAGTCTACTAAGACCATCTGCTAATATTTTGTGAAATTTTTTCATTCTTTTTTAATTATCTATAAATTTTGGAGATCTAAAGATATGAGTAAATTTGGAATATTTAATGCATTTAATTTATAATCGTGGCTAAAATTCACTAATTATGCATTATTTTTTAATAAATTTAGATTTATCTTCATTATTTTATGATAGCTGATTAATTTTTTGTTTTGTATTTTCAAATTTTAAAAATAATTTTTGGATGTTTATATTCTTAACTGCAAAAATATTTATTTTTACAGATTAGTTTTTTGTAACTTGATCAGTTTTTATTATTCTGTAATTGTCTTTTCATTTTTCTAAGTATGAACAAAGAAATTTTATGTTTTTTGAAATTATGTGCAGAGTTTCAAGAAGATTTATTTGATAATCGTGGCTAAAATTCATAAAGTGTATATTATTTTTTAATATATTTGTAATTATTCTTATTATTTTATGTCAATCTATTGATTTTTTATTTTCTGTATTTAAATTTTAAATATAATTTTTGGATGTCATATGCCACATCTTCCTTATAGATGTTGTTGAAAACACTTTAGAAGAAATTATAAATAAAATTATGAATTGTATTTCTCTTATATATAAAAATTATATATATATATAACCTTTTAAAAAAGATAAAAAATATGTAAGAGACAAAAACAAAGCAGAATGTTTATATTAGGGGTGGGCAACCCCCAGCTGCGGGCCACATGCGGCCCTTGAGCAAGATTTGTCCTGCCCGTCACTAAATTTCTCTGTTGCATATTAATATGGCCCACTGCGTTGCGCTGATACGGCGACCGCCTAGACTAGATGGTGCCAGTAAATTCTGGAATATTCGAGATGCTTAGGCCACACGCTATATGAGGAGAAGCAGCTGTGATTCCCACCAATTTGCGTCAAGATCAGTTGAGAAGTACAGAAGTTGGATTAGTAAGTTTTGATTGTTTTGAAAAATTTGAAAAAATTCTGGTCCTAAAATATGTCCGGACTTCAGGTATTAAATACAGAAAGGTTGATCAAGAACATCGTACCTTCCAGGAGAAGTGGACCCAAGAATATTTGTTTGTTATTTATAAGGACAAGCCAATTTGTCTGATATGTAATGAAGCCGTCGCGATTTTAAAAGAGTACAATTTAAAAAGACATTATACCACCAAACATTTTCAAAAATATGGAAGTTTAACAGGGCAACTAAGAAGCGATAGAATCGAAAAGTTAAAAAAGAAATTAGCCGCTCAACAAACTGTTTTACTAAAACGCAGTGAAGAAGCTGAGGATATCGTTCGGGCGAGTTATGTTGTTAGTAAGAAACTGGCGGAACATTTGAAGTCGTTCTCAGAAGGCGAGTTTGTGAAAGAGTGCTTAATAGAAGTGGCAAATATCTTGTGTCCAGAAATAAGTAAAAAGTTTGCAGAAGTTAGTTTATCCAGAAGAACAGTCACAAGACAAATAGGTGCACTGGCAGAAAACATAAAAGTAGCGCTTGGTTTTACTAAAAATTTTTTGTACATTTTCCATAGCATTGGACGAAAGCACTGATATTACTGATACAGTGCAACTAGCAATTTTTATTCGTGCAGTTGACCAAAATTTAAAAATAATAGAAGATTTGCTCGCACTTCGAGCCATGAAAGACACTACAAAGGGGGAAGATATTTTTGAAGAAATTGTTAATGTTTTTAGTGCTTTTAGACTGGACTGGGCAAAGTTAAGAGGTGTCACTACAGATGGAGCTCCCGCGATGATAGGGAAAAATGTGGGAGTGGTGGGTAGAATAAAATCAGAATTATCAAAGAGAAATATTGACATTAATCTGTTCGCATTTCACTGTATCATTCATCAAGCAAACCTCTGCGCTAAATCATTAAAATTCATGAAAGTAATGGGACAGTTGTTTCGTGTGTAAATTTTATTAAATCAAGAGGTTTGAATCACCAGCAGTTCCAGCAATTCCTACAGGACTTGGAATCGGAATATGGAGATTCGTTTTTCATTATGAAGTTCTCTGGCTCAGTAAGGGCAAAATGTTGAAGTGATTTTATAAGTTAAGAGAAAAAGTGCAAACTTTTATGGATATGAAGGGCAAATCCATACTAGTCGAACCTTTGAGAGATGCATGGTTATCTGATTTTGCATTTTTGGTTGATGTCACCAGCTACTTGAACAAGCTAAATACAAATATGCAAAAACCAGGACAACTTGCCCATGAGCTATTCACCCATGTAAAATCTTTTCAAAGCAAACTTCGATTGTGGGAAAATCAGATTCGTGCAGGAAATTCATATCATTTTCCCACTCTAGTAGTCCATAAAAATTTCGACAAGATAAACAAATTTCATTTTAGATATGTAATACTGTATATCACTATTGTAAGTATGGATATAGAACAGGCTTAACTTACCTGCAAATTCAACATAAAATGTCCTTTAAAATAAAATATCCAATGAAAAGGTATGATATAAAGTTACTGATTGAACATAGATTGATACTGAACAGTATCCTGTATCATAATCAGTAATAATTGTTTTAGCTAAGAAATTCTGTAAAAATCCAATAATAGTAATGCAGGTAAGTTATCTGTTGCCCCTTTCTTTGA
>AYEL01068313.1:0-36072 GCA_000484575.1 Olivierus martensii
GTTTTTGTTTTTTATTAAGCCGGCATTGTATACAAACAGAAAAAAAAAATTAAAACGTGTGAATGGAAGTATAAATTCGAATCAGTACGTGGAGATTCCGACGAAACTACAGTTTCCTGATTTTCCAACGAGGCGTGTCGTGGTGTCACACATCAAAACGATATTAGGAATTTTTTTTTTTTTTAAATTTTCGCGAATTTTTATTCTTTTATCCCCTCTCGCTATCTTTCTGTTACAATCTGATACGCGCTATACGGCTTTTTAAACTGCCTAGAAATGAAGAAAATCGGTAAACATGTTTGCTAAAGCAATTAGAAATTAAACTAGATTTTACCCGCTCGTATAAATAATCGGAAATCGTGTGATTTAATATCATAACTTTGGAGTATCTCTCGAAAAACTGCTAGGACTCGTATACGGGATCGTAAGATGGCGGCCGTTATTAAGTTATAGCGCCACCTACGGATTTTGTCTTTTTTAGAGAAACTATAATTTTAATTTAATTTTTTTATTCCTTAATTTCGAAATTATGAATAAGGACAAAAAATCTTGGCTGTCGCAGGAATTCGGGGGTTAGATTTTTCTAACGATAACCTATTTATAGGAATCGATACAGTGGTTCCACTGCAAAAGAGGTATCCAGCCAATCACGTTTCACTATTAATATATATATTAAAAAATAAACAGTATAATAATAATAGTAATTCGAGCAGTAAATTTAATAAAAATTACGTCCAGAAAACAAAATTTGCTGCTGTTTTACGTCCAATACCCTATTTATAGGAATCGATACAGTGCAAAAGAGGTATCCAGCCAATCACGTTTCACTATTAATATATATTTTAATAAATAAACAGTATAATAATAATAATTCGAAAAGTAAATTTAATAAAAATTACGTCCAGAAAACAAAATTTGCTGCTGTTTTACGTCCAATATATGCTTTTGCAAACAAAAATTATATTTTTAAATCTTTAAAACTCGATTGGGAAAATCTGGCCGCTCATTTTTAGATGGCAGTTAAAATTGTATTATTTTATTTTTTTTTTGCACGTTGAGTGAGATTTTATTTATTTGTAAAAAATGAAATTCTTGTCTCAAAGAATTATTATTATTTTTTTCCTTAGCTTATTTTACTTTTATATAGAGCGGGTTTTACTACGAGACCAAACAAAACGTGTATACTGCAGCTTTACAATGCTATTAATAAAATGTAGACTGGACTGAGAAAATCGTTGCAATCAGCCAGAAATGAATGTGTTTATAAATCTTTAATATGTCGGAAATAGCTTTTGGAGCGAGAATTCGGATATATTTATGTTCCCTTTGGCGATCATTTCTCAAGCTTTTCCTGTTCTTGAGACCCGGAGAACAAGCCAATAGGTCTAAAAGCCGAATGCAGAGAGAGAGAGAGATGCCTCAAATGATTGAAAACGGAGCCGTTCTACCAGCAAATTTTTTTTTCTTCTTCCTTTTTAAATATTTTCTACAGCAATTAGTAAAATTCGTCTAGTTTTAAAAACGTCCAGGTACCATTTTTATGTGTCTCTCGTTTCTTGCACAGCTTTGAAATTCCCATCGACTATTTATATCGCTTTATTGAAGATGTCGGGTTTTCGACAAACTCATAGATGCTTCTTTTAGCTGCAGGCTGCTTTTGTAATAGGGTTGTCTGGCTACAAAAATAGTTCTCCTTCGCGATACCCGAGACATAATTCCAAAAGTAGTGCACCACGCCTTACTTTCCTTCGAAAAATCTTTTTTTTTTTCCACCTTCTTCTTTTATACCGCGAGCAAAGATCAAATCAAACGTTAAAAAAAAAAAAAATCTGTCATTTTGTACCTTTAAAGAATGTGTCGAGTTTAAAGTGTCGCTTGTTTACTAGGAACGGAGAAAGAAAAGATGTTTTTCTCTTAAAGAACAAGAGCAAATCAGGCATATATAATGTAGCACTGCCGCAAATTATATCGCTTGAGCCGACTGTACTGTAGAGGTACACTTCATTAAACAGTTTATCCGGCTGTTAAGATGCGTTAGAAAAAAAATATTATTATTTTTTTTTTTTGCATCTTCAGAAAGGAAAACAACCTTACAAAAAACAGAATGAAGTCATCAAAATCATTACCTTTTTGTATAGGCGATAGAAAAATGTGTGTGAGATTTTTATGTTGAATCGGAATATTGCGACTTTAACACACACAAATTTTTTTCTTCTTTTTTGAGAGCGTAAAAAGCTAATATTTACAGTGAAACGAAATGGCAAATGTACACAACACCAATTGATTTCTATTCTAGACGTGTGTGTGTATGTCTTTAATACCTGAATTTACGAATTGATCCGCATCATTCGCGTATTATTTGCTGTTTTAAACGTTGAGCAGTAAACCGGAAAATTCACCAAATCCTGCATATTAACGACGATAAAAAAAATTTAACAGGTTGATAACGTAAATGTTAACCATTCCGAATTATTTGGGTGGTTAATATATCTCAAAAAAAATTTTTTTTTGTATTCAGTTAACGACCGATTAAAGTAATTAGTAACTAAAACACGGAAAATATTGGATCCTTTAAGCATTCAATTTTGGGAAGGATGTTGCTGCCGGAGAATGGCGGTGTCGTCATGGTAACAGATTCCTAGCGAGACTGTTTTCTCGATTATTAGCAATGTGGCTTTAGTGTCATTTATAGCGTGATTCTTCTCCCTCTCTTTTCAATCTCTTCCGCTAAAGGTTGGAGGTTTTTTTCTTTCTTTCTCCTTCTTCCTCTCTCTCTCTCTCTCTCTCTTCTCCTTCCTCCGTTCGTTTTATCTACAACTGTGTCAAGGCTATCAATGTCAAGGTTATTCAACTTTAAAACGATCGCTCTCGGTTTTCTTATTTTCTGGAAAATGTGGGTCGATCTGCAGTTTTTTCCCCTCTTCCGTCCCTCCCGGCAACGGAGGATTTCTAAAGATTAAGTCCGCTTGTAGCATTCTGGAAGGTTATTGCACTCGGCTTTCTGCAACTGGTGTAATGGGATGCCCTATTAATTTGCATGTAAGTTGGGGGGAAAAACTATATTTTTTGTTTTTGCTAGAGTCGGTTTTGTAGTACCGCGAACGAGAAGGAAGGGGTTAATAAACTCGGTTCCTTTCTATCAATGAAGGCACTGTTCTCGTTATGTGCAACGTGTAATATTTGGTTACGCCAGCAAAATTTCACGTGGCGCGTGTTACGGATTGGTGGTCGTTCGTAACTTATGCGTGATTTGGGAAGTTTTGCTTTAGTCACACGCAATAGGAAGAAAATTAGATGCGAATGAGAGTGATGTGTGGGTTAAGTCTGCCAGCCGGGATTGGTCGGTTCTCGATGCTCCTCCCATAACGTAACTGATATGCTGTCGACTTGATCATGGTAGGCTAACTATTAGCTAATACTAAGATACGCGGCGGAAGGATTACGCTTTTATTAGTTACGATATGTTTAGTCTGTGTTTGCCGCTTTTGTTTGTTTTTTCTGTATCGAACTATTGGTTCCATGCATCTTTAGTTACATTTTCTTCTTTTTTTTTTTAATTAAATACCGCTAGGATTACTGGACATTGTAAGAAATATTTATAGAATAATTGATCATTTTATATACTAATCTCTACAGGAATATGTTCTTTGTAATAAAGAAATCTTTGTAGATTTTAGAGCATTTGATTTATATGTAAGGTTTATAATTTTCATAATCTTTCTTAAAATATTCGTTGAGGATATTTTCTTTAAGTGTAGAATTTTCAGATTTAGAATACTGATTTCATACTGTATGTAATCTTCAGCATTCTCCAAATTTTAGGTTCTCAATCGTGATTTATAATATTAGTGTTTATGATCAGAATTCTCCATCTTTTAGCTTTTCATTAATGATTTAGAATATTCTTTTTTTTTTGTGTTTATAATCAGAATTTATCAGATTTTAACTTCTGGTTAGTGATTTAGAATATTTCTTCATTATTCTCAAAGTTGTATCTTCTCATTAATGATTTAGTGTTTATAATCAGAATTTATCAGATTTTAACTTCTGTTTAGTGATTTAGAATATTTCTTCATTATTCTCAAAGTTGTATCTTCTCATTAATGATTTATATTATTATTTTGTGCTTATATTCAAATTCTCCAAGTTTTAGGTTCTCATCTATAATTTAGAATATTCTCTTTTTTTTTTTTGTTTTGTTTATAATCTTCAAGTTTTAGGTTCTCCTTAATGATTTTAGAATATTCCATTTCTGCTTGTAAATCTTCATTATTCTCAAATTTGTATCTTCTCATTAATGATTTAGAATATTATTTTGTGTTTGTAATCATCATTTTCCTTCTTTTAGGTTCTCATCTATAACTTAGAATATTCTTTTTTTTTGTGTTTATAATCTCCTTCAGGTTTTAGGTTCTCCTTAAACCTGATGATATTAAAGCAAAAAAGGATAACCCGATGATGATATATTAGCAGAAAAGGAATATTCTTAAATAAGGTTATCCTTATTTAAGAATATTCCTTTTTTGCTTATAATCCGCATTATTCTGAAAGTTTTAACTTCTCATTAATGATTTAGAATATTATTTTGTGTTTGCAATCAGCATTTTCCTTCTTTTAGGTTCTCATCTACAATTTATAATATTCCTTTTTTGTTTATAATCTTCATTATTCTCCAAGTTTTATCTTCTCATTTTTGATTTAGAATATTCTTTTTCCTGTTGATAATCTTCTTCAGGTTTTAGGTTCTCTTTAATGATCTAGAATATTCATTCTTTGTTTATAATCTTCATTATTCTGAAAGTTTTAGCTTCTCATTAACGATTTTGAATATTATTTTGGGATTATATTCAGCATTCTCAATCTTTTATGTTCTCATTTGTAATTTAGAATATTCATTTTTTTGTGTTCATAATCATCATCAAGTTTTAGGTTCTGTTTATTGGTTTAGGATATTCATTTTCTGCTTATAATCTTCATTATTCTCCAAGTTTAATCTTCTCATTTTTGATTTAGAATATTATTTGTAATATAGATTGTGTATATGTATATTATTTTGAACTTAAATCTTAGCATTCAATTAATTTAACAATCTCTTCCTATTTCAGAGTTTGGAATATTTTTTATTTTTATTTTTATTTTTTTTTCGTTTAGTGGTCAGGATGTATTTTTTGACTTCCAGAGTTCGAAATTTTTCCTTCTTCATCTTTTAATACTAAACGTGGATTTACATTACGAATTATGCAAATGTCGACTTTTGTAGATTGAAAATATTACTTAGTAGTTGTGACTCCCACAATGTTATCTAGGATATTTTTTTGTTTTCATGCTTTAGGCCGAGAGTAGTTATAGGTGGTATCGATTCTCTCTGTTCCTCTTTCTCTCTCTCTCTAACTCCAACAGGGGTGAGCTCATGGATGTTAGTGGGAAATTTTAATGAAGAGAAGTATTTTTGTACAGTGAGAATTAAAAATTTAAATTGTCCCTTTTTTTAAATTAATAAATTATGAAGTACTCCATTCCGAACGGTGGAAAAAATGTTTATATATATATATATATCGAGATGCCGAAGGCACAATTTTTGAATTTTGGAACAAAAATAGGGTTCCGTTGCTAGTTAAGTCGTACAGAAATTTGTTTAAACACGTCAGAAGTCTGTATTTATCCGTATAAATTGAACCTCATATCGGTAATGATAACCTTCGTACAGTGACCCGACCCTAGCATGTTGTAAATCACAAGAGACTGTAAGTACAATATAGACCCACGTTGTTGATAACAGCACTCGGGGTTTTGCAAAAATAAATATCAAAGTTTTCGTACCTAATGACGTAGGAAAAATTCTCTGATGCAAGAAGAGAAAGAAAGAAGGGTGTAGGAGTTTTTAAAGGTTTGTGTATGTGTGCTTTTAGCTCCGACTCGGGAGCCAAGGTCAGGAACTTCTACATCATTAATTTATTTAAGCCTGTCGATGATGATATTGATTTTTCCACCTTAAATTGGCCTCCCACACACACACACACTCATACAGCCGGGTTACACAGTAAACTGGAGATTTTTATTCATTCCAACAAGGAACTTTTCACAAAAGTCCTTTTAAAACACCGTTATGGCATAAGGAAAATTTTCGATTTTTCGGCTTTCTAGATCGTTTTAAACTCGTTTATTCGGCGGCATTTAAAAATTATCATTAAATTTTTTTATAGCCAGTTTCGAGATGAACATAAAATTGCGATTTTTTAACAAAAAATCGCAATATTTGCGTGTGCAGCGCATATTGTTTTCTCGACGTATCGATGAGAATTTTAGCCTTAAGAGAATTTTAACACGTTAAAGAAGGAATTTTCTGTCGATATTTATTACGAACCTTCTTCGCATCGGGAGGATTTATTTTTGCAAATTGAATCTCCGAAGTTATTTATCAAGATGAGGATAATTGAATTTGTATCAGTTACTTAGATGCAGGAGACAGAGCCAGAGAGAGAAGAGTCGTTAACAGCGAGAAACGGATATTTGAACTAGAAATTTGTAATCAAACAATTTAAGATTAAACATCCTTTAATTTCTAACAACGAATTTTAATCCCCAAAATCCCACATTTTCGACAAATTAACGCGAAAAACAACAACAACAACGCAAAAGGAAGAAGAAGAAATTTTTGCGTTACACCTCTCTCTCTCTCTAACGTTAATCTTAAACACTTAAAAAGGCAAAAGAAGAAGAAAAAAACTTAAAATTCAAGTTTTAAATTTTCAATTACTAAAATCCCACATTTTCGACAAATTAACGCGAAAAACAACAACAACGCAAAAGGAAGAAGAAGAAATTTTTGCGTTACACCTCTCTCTCTCTCTCTCTAACGTTAATCTTAAAAAGGCAAAAGAAGAAGAAAAAAACTTAAAATTCAAGTTTTAAATTTTCAATTAGGTGCACTCATAAATATTAATCGCAGAATTTTTAACGTGTAGTAGTGTAAATGCAGTTAGCGTGAGCTACAGAATGGCATCTGGTATAATTCCGCCAAACTACAGATTTATTATTTCTGTATATCTTCAGTTATTTAAAATTATGGCGTGAATTTAGCCTCTCTCTCTCTCCAGTTCAAAATTCAATTGTCATAACGTTAACTTAATATGAGAGAAATTCTAGACTTTGTAGTATTATTATCGATAAATAACGATTCTGTAGTGGTAGTTGGTTTGTTTGTATATGCAGAAGAAAACTTAACGTCAAAATATTTAAAGAGAAAGTTGTCAGTTTTAAGAAACGTATAGCGAGAAATATTTGTTTGGTTAAAAATTGAAGTTTTAATTTAGTAATTTACTTAAAGAGATCTTATTAAATAATGTATGAGTAATGAAGTACTCGAGTTAATTTGATGCAGCATCGCATCGGAAAGTAACCACCGTGGTCGAAAATATAATTACCGAATAGTTTGTTGATATTGAGCAAGAGTTAAAAATATTCTTTACTCTCTCTAAATTATTTAAATTAAATTTTGAAAAGTTCTTTCATTCGACTATGCTGCAGCAGTTCGACAACACTCACGCAGTTCTTTAGTAAAGCGCAAAAAAAAAAAAAAAAATTTGCCAATATTCAACGAGTTATTCGTTAACTTTAGTGAAGTAATAGTAGTAGTTCTTAAAAAAAAAAAAAAAAAAAAAAAAAAAATGACGTCAGTATTCAGCGAATTATTCGTTAACTTTAGTGAAGTAATAGTAGTAGTTCATTAAAAAAAACAGAAAAAATGACGTCAGTATTCAGCGAATTATTCGTTAACTTTAGTGAAGTAATAGTAGTAGCGTGTTAAAAAAGCAAAAAAATAGACGACAATAATCGATGAATTATTTGTTAACTTAGAAAAAAAATGCTGATGATGCCAACAATATTCACCGAGTTTTTCGTTTTAGAGAAGTTGTAGTGCGATGTAAAAAGTTGTTTAATAAAGGCTGCGTTGCAAAAAAAGCCTAAAATATTCTTGTATCTTAGGATATACATCTCCTTATTATCATGTTAAAAACAAACCAGGTAAATCAGGCATTAGTTTCAAGCCATTTCAAAAAATATATACTGTACAATCTATATTTTCGTATGATAAATCGTATCAAATCATTTGCTGTTGGGATTATTTGTCGTAACAGCTATTGAATTTAATATCTAATAGTATTATTATTGTTCGTTTCTTTTGTAACTTATTATTTTAAAGAAAATTAAATTATTATAATAGCATTAAATAAACAGTTATTTGTGACACTTTTAGATTAATGATTTTAGAGAATTCATAGTTTCTCTAAGTAGTTCATTATTGGATTAAATAAACATCCAATAATTAATGATAAATATAAAAATATTCAACCAATTATTCTCCATTTCAATATCTCCATGAATTAATTTGTTGATTTAAAAAAGTGAAATATTTCCTTTCAATTTTAATTGCAATCATAAATATTTATATAGGGAACGGTGCAAATTAAGAGCTTTTAAAAATAACTTTAGTTATTCTATGTTCCTTTTTATTTTTCGTGAATTGTTGTTCGAAATTAAAATTTCAACTCTAGATTTTTATATAGAGGAGACCGGGATTAAAAGTAATACGGTTGATACAACGTCAGTAGTCATTCCTAGTTTGTTCAAAAATCTTGACATTTCATACAGAAATGCTTAGTAAAATTTACCATCTGACTGCATTTTCTCAGCTGATACAAATCATTGATTCAATAAGAACGTTTTCAGAGTGGGGTAATTAAAAGCAGTTTGATTTAAAAATTGTTATAAATCCATTTCAATTGTAAGTAATAGTTCCTGTGTTATAACTATGTAATAACTTATAGAAGAGTGGTATAATCTAACGACTAACATATCTTCGATATCATATATTAACCTTCCTAACCAAATATGGTGAAATCTCGGGCAGATTGTAACAATCTAAATCAGTGGTGCCGATTCATAAACGTCAAAGTAATCCAAGCAGTAGCAGTTCAGATGAAGTATTTTTATTTCATGTGTAATGAAAATTATAACATCAATAATAGTGGAAATTTTTTGATAACTGTTTTTGACTATAATAATGGGAGGAAATGAATCAAATAAAATGGGTAAGAGAGGAAGTAATGAAGAATGCATAGCTCGTAATCCTTCCTATATTTGTCACAACTAATTCTAATTATTCATCAGAGGAATAAGTTAAAACTTATTAAGCTCTATCCTAAAATTTAAGTACAAATTTTGGACACAGGCTATATTTTCTTGAAATTTTGTAGTATTGCAACTTACCCCAACAGAGTGTTACATCTACCCGGATAGAGCGGTAGATTGTGACATTTGACATCGTTCAGAAATTTTAATATTAATTTTAATTGAATAAAATTTGTTTTGATGGTGAAGAGATTACTAAATAGTCTTTATAATGACGTATTTTACAAATACGTCATTATAAAGACCATTTAGTAATCTAATAATCTAAAATAAAATTTTTATAGAGTGAAATAATTATAAAATAAAAAGTGTTATCATTATCTCCGGTCTCCTCTAATATTCAATTAATATGTATTAAAATTTGTTATTATTTTGATTAAATTAATTGATATGAATTTTAATTTGAGGAATGATGATAGGATTTATGTAGAAAATAATTTGTTTGTTTCATTTTATAAACAATGAATAATTTGAAACTATAAGCCTATCTATTTTTAATCATTTTTTTAATTTATTATATATATATAAAGAAAAATGAAGTAGTATACGTGAATATTGTCATTTTTTTAACCTGCTACTATTACTACATTAAAGTTAACGAATAATTAAGTGGATTTTAGTAACAATTATTCGTTAACTTTAATGAATTAATAGTAGTAAAATGTAAAAAAAGCAAAAAATGACGATAATAATCAATGAATTATTTGTTAACTTAGAAAAAAAAATGCTGATGATGCCAACAATATTCACCTAGTTTTTCGTTACTTTTAGAGAAGTTGTATGTTAGAAAAATGCCGATATTCACTGATTCATTCGTTAACTTTAATGTCGTTGTAGTAGTATACGTGAATATTGTAATTTTTTTTAACCTGTTACTAATACTACATTAAAGTTAACGAATAATTGTCAGAAAACTATCAATATCCACAAAGTAGTATTAATATATGAATATCAATATTTTCTAACATACAAATGTTACTATATTAAATTTTCTAATCTACTACTAGTAGTAATAAAGTTAACAAATACTACATTAAAGTTAACAAATATTAATTATGTGAATATTGGCATTATTCTAATGCACTACTACTACTGCTGCTACATTAACGTTAACGAATAATTAAGTGGATTTTGGCATTTTTCTAACAATTATTCGTTAACTTTAGTGAATTAATAGTAGTGGTATGTTAAAAAACAAAAAAATGACGACAATAATCACTGAATTATTTGTTAACTTTACTTAGAAAAAATGTAGATGATGCCAACAGTATTCATTAAATTTTTCGTTAATTTTAGTGAAGTAGCATGTTAGAAAAATACCGATATTCACAGATTTATTCATTAACTTTATTGTTGTTGTAGCAGTATACGTGAATATTGTCATTTTTTAAATCTACTGCTATTACTACATTAAAGTTAACGAACAATTATTAAAAAACTGTCAATATCCACTTAATTATTCGTTAACTTTAACGTAGTAGCAGTACGTTAGAAAAATGCATATATTCATATAATTATTTGTTAACTTTAATGCAGTAGTAGTAGTATGTTAGAAAAATATCGATATTCACATATACTACTATTAACTTTATTGTTGTTGTAGTAGTATACGTGAATATTGTCATTTTTTTAAATATACTACTATTACTACATTAAAGTTAACGAATAATTATTAAAAAACTGTCAATATCCACTTAATTATTCGTTAACTTTAATGCAGTAGTAGTAGTATGTTAGAAAAATACCGATATTCACATATACTACTACTACATTAAAATTAACAGTAATCATGTGAACATTGTCATTTTTCTCACGTACTACTACTACATTAAAGTTAACGAATAATTATTAAAAAACTGTCAGTATCCACTTAATTATTCGTTAACTTTAATGCAGTAGTAGTAGTATGTTAGAAAAATACCGATATTCACATATACTACTACTACATTAAAATTAACAGTAATCATGTGAACATTGTCATTTTTCTCACGTACTACTACTACATTAAAGTTAACGAATAATTGCTAGAAAAATGCCAAAATCCACTTAATTATTCGTTAACGTTAATGTAGTAGTACTAGTACATTAGAATAATTATTTGTTAATTTTAATATAGTATTAGTACTATGTTAGAAAAATACTGATATTCATATACTACTATTACATTAACGTTAACGAATAATTAAGTGGATTTTGGCATTCATATAATTATTTGTTTATTTTAATGCAGTAATAGTATGCTAGAAAAATACCGATATTCACATATACTACTACTATATTAAAGTTAACAAATAATTAAGTGGATTTTGGCATTTTTCTAAAAATTATTCGTTAACTTTAACGTAGTAGCAGTACGTTAGAAAAATGCCAATATTCGGATAATTATTTGTTAACTTTAATGTAGTAGTAGTAGTAGTAATAGTACGTTAGAAAAATGCAACGGAAGTAGCATAATTCATTATCGCTGTTTATTTGTAATAAAGGAAATTATTAGATATGCTATCTTAGGATAACAAGATAAATTGAGCTTGAATAAACACTTCAGGAGGAAATGCCAAATCGGTTCTTAAGCAGATAATCGGAAGTTTAAAAACTTTTTTAACGTTAAGGAATTCCTATAAGAAGTGTGTGTCCACCATGTTTTATGATCGAAACAAGCTGCTCCATCTATCGATGAACCGGGAGAACATTATCTCTCCTGTTACATATTATTTTTCTCGTTTACTAATCCCGCAAATTAATGGCGGTTACCGTTCTATCAACGTTATTAAAACTAAGGATGGTGTAGCTAACGTAACCGGTCGGAATAAAAATTAGTACTCTAGTCGGAATATTAAAGTGGCAGATAAAACAGGATGAGTATAATGCAGTTGCACTTCATCAAACACTCCCATGCTGTCTCACGACTTCCGTTCTGGACACTTCCATTTTCATCCTTGAGGGGTTCCTACTTCAGGATGGAAGAAAGGTCAGAGTTTAATAGCCACCTATCTCTTTCCACAGATTTTTTCCCCCCGTTTCGTCACTTTATATATTTATATAATCCACCAATAAAAATTCCTCTTTTAAAAAAGTCGGATGTGGGAAAACTCTAATTAATTCGCTTCAAAGAAAGGAATTTTATTTTTCTTATCGCGATATTCAGTTAGGTGTGAGTAATTACGAGAGGGGGGAGGAAAAAATGTAGGAAGGTTTCGATAATTTATATCAAGTTCGTTAAACTTCGTTTTGTTTCGTGAAAAGAATAGTTTTCTCGCGGTTTTCTCGCTCACTGAGATAATCGTTCAACCAATAAATCGTTTCTTTTGCCAACTCGAATACCTCGTTATACGCCAGTTTTGTATTTCGTTTTATACCGCGTACCTCTTAAAAATTCGGTATTTCCTGGATTAACGCTGTTCCACTTAGCGCATTTCTTAGCGCTGCTGAGGTGTGGGAACCATATGTGTTCGGACGTGGAAGAACTAATGCACTTCTGCCTTATGAGTAATGTAACTGGCACGACTCTGAGACACATTCGACCCTACGCAGAAAAAAAAAAGGTCATACGTCTAGATAAAAATTATTTTTGTCCAATTAAAAATGCGTATAGGAAGTTGCGGTATCGAATCTCTCTCTCTAGCGAAAATTTTAGCAGCAGCGGCAGCATCATCACAATATTTTTTTTTTTTTTCTATGCTGCAAGATGTTTCGGCAGTTGTTGCTGCAGTAGTAGTAGCTTTTTCTTCCGCCTATTGCCGAAACTAAATCAATTATGGTTTTTATTTGTGCCGCGTATAGCGAGTGGGGATGTTAAACTCGTTCTTTTAACGGGTTATCTTTTAATTGTTTAACGCAACTCGATAAAAATAAATCGATTATTTTGACAGTACGACGAGCGATGTCGCGGAAGTACTTCGTCGTTTATTATTATTTTTTTAAGTTCTGGAATCGGATATTTCATTAAAATCTGCGGGAATGGTTTTCGTAACTCGAGCGTTTGGATGACTCCATAAAAACCGAATCGAGTACTCGAATTATTTTTTTTTTAAGTTCTGGAATCGGATATTTCATTAAAATCTACGCGAATGGTTTTCGTAACTCGAGCGTTTGGATGACTCCATAAAAACCGAATCGAGTACTCGATTATCCGTAACTCGAGCGTTTGGATGACTCCATAAAAAGTCGAATCGAGTACTCGATTATCCGAAAGGAATAAATCCTGTTGTTTGACTGCTATTTTTGCTAATTTTACGCGGACGTGGAGGGAAATTTTTGCGCTTTTTTTTCCCCCATTTTTGTTTAATATTTAATCAGCGTGCAGAATATAATTAGAAATCGGTTTACAGCAATTTTTTTTTTTTTTTTGCAACTTCTACCACATTGTTCCGAAGGCTGTGTATAGATGATCCCCCCATTTTTGTTTAATATTTAATCAACGTGCAGAATATAATTAGAAATCGGTTTACAGCAATTTTTTTTTTTTTGCAACTTCTACCACATTGTTCCGAAGGCTGTGTATAGATGATGATGGTCGCGGTAGCTCGATCGTAATTTGTGTAATTTCGGGTTTATTTTGGTAATTGCTCGCTTTCTATTAGAGGCCACATCTTATCTCTGCACATTAAAATAACTAGTCTGTTTATAGAATACATAAAAAAACATAAAAACGAGCTTCTGGTCAAGTAAAAATAGTTCCCCAACCGGGCTAATTAGTCGAGAATGCCAGGTATGTTTATGGACAGTGTCAATAATCGCCAGTATAAAATCGTTCTTAACGAATATTTTTTAAGTGCAGAATTATGAAAGAGGTCAGCGATATTGTGTTACCTACATATATACACACATAAAAATACATTCTTACCGAGGTAAAAGTTCCTTTCTCGATTGTTCTAACTTTTTATCAACTCGTTGTCGTGTGCAGTATCCGAGACATGTTTTTGTCCTTTCAAAGAATACAGTACACTCGTACTATCTGCTACGATCGAACGGGGGGATTTTCGTGAGTTCTGCTCTTAAAGAACTGTGAGACAAAGTAAACAATCCCGCGATTCTCTACCTAGATAAAAAAAAAAAGTATATTTTCTTTCCATGTATACGCGTGTATAAATAGTAAAATCGCGTCGATACGAGCAGTAAAAAAAAAAGAAGATTAGCGTTTACGGAATTTAATTATCGCCATTTTATTTTACACAATTACCATTCAGCAAAACGTGACTAGTTTGCTAGCAACGTGACGGCTTAGAGAAGATGCTGTTGTTGGAAGAGTTACAGTGAGAGATTATTTAATAAAAGATGAAGCAAAACAAAATGGTGTAACGGCATTTTTCGTGTTTAATTTTAGTAGTTTAATCTAACAAAATAATTATCACATCGATTACTGAACTTAATTGATAATTTTTTTCTGTGTTTCTTGAACATATTATGTAGGCCATGCTTTAATGTATAGAGAGTTGTTATATATATAAATATCTCGCAAGATCAGTTATGTTTATATATCAGGAATTTTTATTCAGATGCGGCGTTTATTAAAAGAATATATTAGCAAACAAAATCTAATCTGGCAAAGTCGAAATTTAATAGATTAAAAAAAAGGAGTTTTCTCGATAGAGTTGGAGATTCACCATTAAAATTAATACGGAAAAGTTGGGATTGTTTTTTTTTTTGTAAATTTATCCGCGATCATTACTGTAAAGCAATGCTCTTTCGCGATATCATAAAGCGATAAGATGCGAAAGATTGCTCTTTCCCAATTGTGCATTGTGCGAAAGTGTCTATGACCTTTCTCTCCGACATTTTTTTAATGATTCATCTCTCTGACAATCTCGACGACAGAATATTTATATTCGGACATCTTGTTTTTCTTTTATGTTATTTCGTAGATCGTTTTGTCGTACGTTCTGTATGTCGGTTTATAAAATTTTCGAATATTTTAAATGTCGTTTCCTACACCGCTTCCGTAGTTAATATAAAAGAATTGCCAAGAGTTTTTATAGTTTTTCTTTCTATTGTATGTATATATAATAAGTAGGTCTGGGAAAGATAAATTATGCGGAATTATGTAAGAAAAAGAATAAAAACCGCGCATTTTGTGCTTGTTAACTAGACTATAAACATTTAAAATGCACTTGTAACATAGAAAACTTTAATTATGTACCTTTCTGAAAGAAAATTTGATCCTTTCAGACTTAAGAATGTTTCCAAAATTAAAATTATTACTAATGAAAACGAATTGATTTTATTTTCTTTTTTTGTTTCGTTTCAGGCAAGATGTGGCACGTAACATACTGCCTACACTTCGTTCCGTGGTTAATAATCAGAATGAAGTATCCGCTGTCATATCAGTTATGTGCAAACTGCTGGATGATGACGGTAAGTCTAGTTACAATGCCCACAAGTGGTATATTATGACACTAATCCGATAAATCTGACTTAACTTGCAAGTTGTATGTTTCGGGATGCCATTTTTTTTTTTTTACAGTCTTCTTAATTTTTAAACGTTAATAAAGGGAGAGATTTTTGCTTTGGGTGATTGACTGGTGACGTCATTACGTGGCAGAACTGTGTAATGTCCTGTGATGCAACGTGAGAGGCTCTCTCCTTTCCTAGAAAACGTTAGTAGTTTTGTAACGGTGTTATGTTACGCGAATTAGTAGTCCGCATACCGAGTCTCGGTCGTGGCTTATTAGTGAGAGGTTTTATTAAATAAAATTTTACAAATTACATCCGGCAAAACGTCATTACGCGCTGTTTAAACTGTTTGATTTGTGTAGGCCTAAAAAAAAAAAAAAAAAACAAAAATATTTTTATATGAAAATATTTAATTTATTATTATAAAATTATAAAAAAAAAAAAAAAAAACTCGCTCTCTCTCTCTCCCATCTGCGTGCTCGACTTCCCCTCAGCCCCCTTTGGTTTTAAGGATGTCCCGCTATGCACGGCATGAGAGAGAACTTTCTAGCAAAGAAAGTCCTTTTTGAAAAGAAGGGAGGGAAGTTTGTAAGCAACGCCCGTGTACAGTTTTATTCGAATCGATTTTTCTCGCTCTCTCTCTCTCTCTCGCGCGATTTTTTTCCTTCATCGCGAATATTTGTTTTCGGATTATAGCGATTTTATCCGATACCATCGAGCGAAATTCGGAATTTTCTCGTTTTTAAGAAACACCCAGATAGTTTTAGTAGAGAAGAGTGTTGACGGAAGTGTGTATCTGGGGACTTTGGAAGAGATTTTTTAAGGTTCTCTTTTTTTTTTATCCGGCATTAAATTATTTCTGTAATTCAGCATTTGGAGCATCTGCTGGGGATGATATGGTCCCCTTCGGGCAATCAGTAAGTAGCAAGGCCGTGGGATAGGGACGCCGTATACTCCCCACCCTGATTGGTTCAAGGGATGCTGCTGGCGGTAATACTCTGGGGGCCTTTTTAGGGGTGTGTATATGTGGCTCACTGAAAGAGCTTGGGACATCTGTCCGAAAACCGGAGAAACCAAATCAAAACGTTGGCTTTATCTATTCCCTTTCGTTTTTTCTACACGTCCCTGGATACGTATCCGTGTGTGCCCTTATGGAGTATCTACCATTCGCTTCCGTTACTCATCTACAGATAAATTCTGCCATTTGGAATTACTCAGTGTCACTATCAGTAAGTAGTAGTTCGAAATTTCTTCTTCGTTTTTTTTTTCTTCCACCATTACGCGTTACTGGCTACAGAGAGGTGGGTCTTCTTTTTTTTTTTTTTTTCTCCACCATTACGCGTTACTGGCTACAGAGAGGTGGGTCTTCGTGTAGCCTTATGGCCTAATATTCGCGTGGATATTAAACTTGTTTTATTAATTTATTAAATGCGTTTATTCTCTGTATAAAAATAGAATTACGTGAGGATTGATAAACAGTTTTTATTTTCGTTTTTTTGGCTCGTTTCGGGGCGTTAATACGCCAGTAACGTTGGCGGTTACAAAGAACGTTGCCCCATACCGAAGTGTGTTACGTCACGAACTGCTTCAAATTCGTCGGTTTGTCGCACTATAGATTACGCATGCGCCGTGGCAGCCGGGTCGCACTTCCATACTCGTCAGGGTTCACTAATCGTCGAGGAATAAATACAGGAACGTCTTTGCATCGCTACCCGCCCTCGGGCCCTTATTCACATTCGAGTAACTCGTCTCCGGGTCTAAAGTCGTATCCGTTTTTTATCCCACAATAATAATAAAAAAAAATTGTAGATCAGTTTAACGTAGCAAGGAGGCCTCGGTTTGCGCTTTATCGCGGTTTCCGAAAGCTCTACGCTCATTAATTACTTCTTATTTTCGCGTTTTAAAGCCGATTTATAGTAAATATCCTAATGGGAAGTTTCTTAATCCTTTATGCAGCTTTTTTTCAGTTTTTTCTGCGCTAAGTTTATGCAAATCTCGGCGCAAACATGCAATTAAAGTATATGCCGCTCGAATTTTTAATGAATTATTCACTTAAAGTATCCTGAGACGTTAACGAAAAAAAAAAAAATATTGAGACTCTAAAGAAGGTATAATGAGAGCGTAAAAAAAAAACTAATTTTATATTCGCTCTGTTTAAAAAAATAATAAAAAAATCTCAGTTAATAGAAACTAACCATAAAATTTCGTGTATAAGCCGATATTTCGCAACACTTCTGACTCGTAAATTTGGTTTTTTAAACGGGTCGAAAGAGTTACATCACACACAACACACGTGTTAATAAATGATCTCTCGACCCGAAAAATAAGGTCACGATGATGCAAATCTCTTTTTACCTGTAGAATTTCTCATGTTAAATTATTGATCGAAACCTCGGGATTAAGGTTTCTTAGCGGTTGAAAGCTTCTGTGGAAGAATTTTTACCTCTTAGATACGCTCGGTTTTTAGTAACCAAGATACTGTACTCTACACGGGTTTAATAACGCATTAACGCAATATTCGAACAGAAAAAAAAAATAAATAAATAATATCTGGCATCTTCACCGATCGTTTTGGTAACAAGAAAACGAGATAATTGCGCTAAATCACGTCTTTTTGCATCGTTAAAATTGTTTATATCCGTAACAAGTAATACGCAAAGTATACAGATATATGGCACGCAATAAATGCCCGTTTTCTTTCGCATTTATCAAGCTGTACCGAAAAATGCCGACATTGTTCGAGTGGAGTAATGCATAATATACGTTACACCATACAAAATTTCTGCATTAAAATTGACTGGATAAAAGTTTTGATTAAAGCTTTAGCACCGTTTATCAAGCTGTACCGAAAAATGCCGACATTGTTCGAGTGGAGTAACGCATAATATACGTTACAACATACAAAATTTCTGCATTAAAATTGACTGGATAAAAGTTTTGATTAAAGCTTTAGCACACGGAGCATTATTTTTGCGTAATTTGACAGAAATGCGTACCTTACTAAATTTTGTTCTCGTACACAGAAAAGTGCTGGAGGAAAATCAACCGATACGCGCCATAATTCTTGCTTATAAAACTGTTTAAATTACTCTTTTTCTTGATTTTTAATTTTATAAATACGCTTGCAAAACCTTATATATTATTCTTCCCGGATTTATTATCGTATTTACGAAATTTGGTAAACAATGGCAGATTCGATTATGCAAAAATGGCCGTTCGGTTGTAGAATTTTTTAATTTTAATGCAGCAGCATCGTTCAAAAACCTTGAAGTCGTCAACATTAGCTTAAAAATACGACTCTGAATCTGCATACTGCGTAGTACTTGTCAATCGCACTTATCACATGATCTTGTTTCTGCTTGTAATTTTATTTATTTACTTCTTTTTTTCCTCCTCCTCCAACACGGAATTTCAGACTTGTGTGTGCGTAGTTCGGTCGCTTCGTCTTCTACTTACTACCCCTCCTCCCAACTGCGTCGCATGCAATCTGTCATTGCTAAATCTCCTTTTATGTGTTAGGCTTTCTCCGTTGATTGGCCCGTTTCCTTTCTTTAAAAGATTCTAAACGAAAAACAGTCTCGCCCTTTTTACGGTTTTGAAGGACACCCAACTCTTCCAATATCTAAATATTGGCTACGAACTACGTAGTTTCCTTTAATTCTCTTCTTCTTAACAGTCAGATAACCTTACTATAATTACTTCCAAGACATCAGGCCTATAGAATATCTCCTCTAACGTTCGGAAATGTGCACGATTAAGGCCGAATAAACATCGATTTTTTAAACAGTAAAGTGTTTTTTTAAACTTCTCCAGTGGTGGTGCGGATCGTGTATACTGTATCTTTCAAAAAAAACCTTTTTTTTTCTGCCACACAATATGGCTTAATTAAGTTCTTCGAGCGACTGCAATCCCGTTTTCTCTCGGGATCTAAACAAAACACTGATTAGTAGTACAGTATTAAAGTTTTATTCGTTAACAAAGTGTACTAGTTCTCTAACTATCCAAACACAATTTTTCGGTTATGTTTATAACTCGGGCATTATCAACAAAATCTAGAATTTGTAGCCACTACTACATCATTAATGCCAAAACCTTGCGATATTTTTCTTGCTTATGATGCGATAGATCTAGCAAATAAAGTAGGAAAAGATAAATTAAACAGTATTGTTTTAACGTCTCGACTCTTTGGAGTACCCATTGTTTGACATTGCTGACACTGCTTCCTCTAGTATTTAACAGTTTTCTGTGTAAGAGGAAATTCTCTGCTGAAAACTCAAGTGGATACATATCCGTCAAGTGGACAAATAATCTAAATTAGGATTATTCTCGCAGAATATTCTTTCTGAAACCGTAAAACAACAATTTTTTTCGATACCAGTCGTCGTGTTAAAAAGTAATATTCACGTGTTAATGAGTAGTATTGTGTATAAGTCACAAACAACGTGTATAGATTTATACATAATACACCACACTATTATTCTCTGGAAACAAATCTAGTTTGATTTTAATAAAAAACGACTTGCTCTTTTATTAAATCATTGTGTTCTTAAAAGAATTGTTTCGTAAAACATACTAATTTGATGTTTGCTTGTTACACACGAGTCATTTTTTTTTTCTTTCTTTCTATTCATTTGAGAGGAAAAAAAATACTTTCCTACTACCTAGGAGCGGTTTTTTGATGAAAGGATAACAATCTTAACGCTCTTCCATTATTAATGAAGGAATAATTAACCGTTCCCGATTGTATTTTACCAACTTTTAATTATTTAATTACTTCCAGATTCTAGAAATAATAAAAATAAAAAAATGACGTGTGTGTTTGGGGATTTGTTTACTCTTCCGTGTCTTTTTAGTCTCTTTCTTTAGTGTTGTTTAATAATTCGTCGCGAAAAAAATCGAACGTCTCGTCTTAAAATTGTGATAAACAAATAAAAAAAAAAATCTTACCTTTTCTTAAGGGGGAAAAAAAAAAACAAATATAATTTCGCACAGTACTTAAATTACTAGAAAAGTGATGAAAATAATCTTACCTTTTCTTAAGGGAAAAAAAAAACAAATATAATTTCGCACAGTACTTAAATTACTAGAAAAGTGATGAAAATATTATAAATCTTGCTGTAATCGCGAATAAAAATTGTCTTTTCTTAAGCTAATAAAATCTGAATTGCATTGCTATACAATAAATAATTATTCTGTACATTATTATTGTTGTAAGTTTGGAATGTTGTTTATTAACTTCGTGATAGGAAGTTAGAGATCGAAAAACTGCTGTAGGCCTTTATAAAATCAGTTTGGAAGAACATTACGTAAATAGTACTATATTTTATGCTGTAAAATTGGATTTTTGGCGTGTTTTTTCGTTATTTTCAATACTTTAAGGGCCTTTTGTCTATATTTTACCTTACCAAATATAATTTTTGTAAATTTTGTAACTGTAATTCTGCCAAAGCCAAATTTTTGTAATTTTTGTAGCTACAATACTGCCAAAGCCAAATATTTGCAAATTTTGCTGCTGTAATACTAAAAAAAAAAACCGAATTTTGTAGCTATAATACTCCAAATCCAAATTTTTGTAGCTACAATACTGCCAAAGCCCAAATATTTGTAAATTTTGCTGCTATAATACTAACAAAGCCGAATTTTGTAGCTATAATACTCCAAATCCAAATTTTTGTAGATTTTTTAGCTGTAATACTACCAAAGCCGTATTTTGTAGCTATAATATCCAAAACCAAATTTTTGTAGCTACAATACTGCCAAAGCCCAAATATTTGTAAATTTTGCTGCTATAATACTAACAAAGCCGAATTTTGTAGCTATAATACTCCAAATCCAAATTTTTGTAGATTTTGTAGCTGTAATACTACCAAAGCCGTATTTTGTAGCTATAATAGTGCCAAAGCCAAATTTTTATAAATTTTGTAGCTGTAATACTACCAAAGCCGTATTTTGTAGCTATAATAGTGCCAAAGCCAAATTTTTATAAATTTTGTAGCTGTAATACTACCAAAGCCGTATTTTGTAGCTACTTATATAATAGTGCCAAAGCCAAATTTTTATAAATTTTGTAGCTGTAATACTACCAAAGCCGTATTTTGTAGCTATAATAGTGCCAAAGCCAAATTTTTATAAATTTTGTAGCTGTAATACTACCAAAGCCGTATTTTGTAGCTATAATATCGAAAACCAAATTTTTGCAGCTACACTACTGCCAAAGCCAACTTTTGTAAACTTTGCGGCTATAATACTGCCAAAGCCAAAATATTTGTAAATTTTGTAGCTATAATACCACCAAAACTTGGTTCGTTGCTATCTTTGCTTCGATATCGCCAAAGATTGACATCTCGAGTAAGAATGATTGAAGATCTTTCTAAAGATTGATTCCATTTCAGAAAGGAGACTTAACTTAGATATTTCTGTCTCGAATACAACTGATATAAGCACTGTTCCTTTTTTTTTTACTATTATTATTATTTTTATTTTTCGGAAGTTTTCTGGGGAGAAGAATAAGCAAAAATTTTTTTTTGCGTTTTCTTCGCCAAAACAACTCAATATTATTTTTCTGCCTATATTAATTATAAATTGTGACAGTCCGTGGAAGATTTTAAGTTCCGTGCTAAATATAGTCCGCGGAATGGCACGTGTAAGACATCCGGTTTCGCACGCGCGCAACACTAGACCGCCTTAGCTCGCGCCATTCAAGACATCCGGTTTTCCACGTGCCACGCACGAGATCTTTTTCATACCTCTCGGTTTCCTTTTCTTCTCGGCCTCCTCTAACGAAAGGGGTCAGAGTTCGTAAATTAGTCCTTGTTGCACGTGTCGTCTGGGTATCTATTACATCAGATTTCCTGTTTCAATGCATGGATTCAACCTGATGATAAAAAAAAAGGCCAACCCATAACAATAATAGGAAAAGAATCTGCTTGGATAAGAAATAGTTCCAGTAATAGGTTTAAGTCTGCATCCTCTTACAGATCAACCGAAATTTCGCCTGAGGGCAATCCTTACATAAAAAAAAATATATTTTTTTTAAGTTTTTCTTCAGAAAACAGGATTTGACTAGATATAAAGAATAAAAAAATGTTTCTATATTTACAATATATGCAATTTTCTTTTCATGCAATACATGAATAAACTAAGAATATCACTTTTTATAAAAATGTAATTATATATTTTAAAATGCAATATTTTTGTTAAATTGTTTTACTTATGATTGAAGTGTATAAGTAACTGTTGAGTTAAATCAAAAGAATTCTTAATTTTAATTATAAATAAATTTTTATGCTGATAATCAGCGGCTATCAAAGGCCTCAATTGATAACTGAATATGTTAAAAAAAATATATATTTGCATATTTTTATACTGTTCGAGCTTGGTGTTTGTCAGAATTTGAAGTTCTCTCACTTTTCTTGTACACTTACCACTGTGTATTTGTCAATTTTTGTCTTTTTTTTTTTTTTTTGAATTTTTTTTTTTTTTTTTTTTTTTTTTTTTTTTTTTTTTTTTTTTTTTTTGAAGGGCTTCAAAAATATCAGTTGCTCTGGGCCTTGCATTTTCTCTGAAAGCTGATGATGATAATCTTTCTGAAAAATCAAAATAATAATTAAATTATAAGCACTTTCAATAAGGATATAATGTTGTTTAAACAGTATTTCCTTATTGAAAGTGCTTATTGCTTGTTGTTTGTTTATTATTTGCTTTTATATTAATTGGAAATGGAAGAAAATTTTCGTGTAACCATGTTTTTTTATACAGTATTATTGTTACATTTATAATAAATATATTAAAGTTGTAATATAATGTAATAAATATAACTGTATAAGTTAAATTGCCGAATGATATTTAATGAGTTTGAATTGCATTTGGCATCTTTTTCATCAGCAGTTATCTCCAGTATATCTAATGTAAAATATTTTTCCATACCAAATCAAGAAACTTATAATCATTTCCTAAAATAATTTAGACTTTTCTGTAGTTAATTTCTTCAAGAATGTTTAATTTTCTCTTTTGTAAAGAAATATAATGTCATCTGGAGTTTTTCTTCCATCCAGACAGATATTATGAAGATTGTTTATAAACATATGCACAAAAAGCCTTTTTAATTCGAGAACAAAACTTTCATATATATAGTTTTTCCTCGGAAAACACATGAGATGTATTTAACTTACAAAACAATTAAGTAACTGCCTTTAGATAATAATGGCTGAACTAACATCTGTTTCTATAAAACTGTATGTTTGTAGTAATTAAAATAATTTTCTTTAAAACAAAAAAAGTTATAGATTTCAGAGATCAAAACTCGAATAACATGGACTTATAAGACAGAAAAACAGTTTAATATTTACAACGTAGATTTGAGAGATCAAAACTCGAATAACATGGACTTATAAGACAGAAAAACAGTTTAATATTTACAACAACAAAATATCTTTTTTGTACAACTGGAAAATATATATTGAAATTATAAAAAACAATTAGTCGGTTAAAAATACAAAGAAAATCTTTTAATCTTTGTGTTTTCTTATTATTCATCAAAGAATTGAATGCATTTAAATGATGATGATGATGATTTAAACTAAGATACATCAATGCATGTAAAAAAATAATAATGATATCAGTTCTTATTTTAGAAAAAGTTGATTACAGTAATTGTTTGCAATATTAAATGGCAATCATTATCATCATCATGCTTTAGATACACTAGATACAGAAAACCGAATTTAAGTGTTGTTAACATAACAATTAATTCTAGATCCAAAACACTAAAAACTTAAGTAAAAAATTCCTGCGTAGAAGAAATTTCAAAGCACATTTTTTGCATATTTTTGTACATCATTAACTTGCAAAATTGAATAAATGACAATTAGCAAAGTTTTTTTTTTTTGTTAAACTAAAATGTTTGTTCGGAATATTAACCTTAGAACAAGTATGTCCACAAAATCAAGATATCAGCCTACGTCAAAGTAAACAAAACTGGATTGGTGTGGCTTATCATTGTATGTTGTTAGCTTTACACAACCAAGGTCTGACATCCATAGAACCATTGGCTTAACTTAAAATACTTTAACATCAAAATAAGTTTAGAAATATGCAGGTTATCTTATTTATGAACCGACAGGAGGATCACATCAGCTGCACCGAGATATTACTGAGAAAACAAAATACTTCCCTTCCATTAAACATTATCAGTGTTTCTGTCTCCAAATATTTATCAGAAAAATGTGTTTATATATAAAGCTAATATTATACCAGTTAAGGCATTATCCAGTTGTTTAATTTATCCATCAGACAAAAGCGAGCAAAAGTGAATTTAATTACGAATATCTACTCTACAGAAATATCTGTTGAAATTAATTAAATTTAGAATATTTTATTTTTGCATAAACACCATAAGTCATTTGCAAAATAAGCTCTAAATAATTCAGGGATTTAGATATTGTATATAACAGATTAGACACATTCAATTTTAACGATGTAGAAGATAAATTTTTTTAAATCCATTCTTAAAATAAAAATACTTTAGATAATTTCTTTATTTAAAAATATGCGGAGTCAGTAATTTATTATTTAATTCATTTTGTTTTGTGCTCTGTTGTTTTTGGTGGATGATTAAAGTGCCAAGTTTTAATTTAAATAATTGTGCCTCATATTTTGTTTGTGTGTCACAATGTTCATCTATAATAAACTGAATAATATAGCAAGTTAATGAATGATGCAATATAATACAGACTTAAAAATCATGCTGCTTTAGATACAATAATGCTGTGTATGTGTGTGTGTTTGAAATACTTTCTCACAGTGATTAACAAAAATTAAAAATGGCATAACTTTAGTTAAATCAGCCTAAAATATAATTTAATATTTAGAAAATATTTGTATGTAATTTTAAGTTTCTGGCCTATAATTGCATCTGTTATTCTGCATTTTTGCATGATAATGGAAGAGTTATACCATCATCTGTTCCATTCTGTTTTGCATTATGAAAATCTTACAGTTAATTTGAACATGAGGAAAATAAAACTCTAGTTTAGTAACTTAAATCATTAGATTAGAATAAAAGATTTCAGTCTTAAATTTAAGTCTCAATAAAGGAATATTTAGAGAAGAATCGAGTTAAGTTGCCTTTAAATGCTAGCTTAGGTTGATAGTTTAATTAGACTAAAGTATCCAGTTAAATAAGGCAATCTTGCTCTAAATTCCTGTCAGTCTGTATGCAGTACGGTGTTATGTTGCCCATCTTTTAAATTCGGAACTCCGATAACTTAACCTCCTCCTTTCAAGTCCTACTATAGTCGGAAAGAAGCAGCAGCAAACACATCATCCTTTGGAAGTCGGCCATATTGGCAGATTGCTGTCGTCCAATAAAAATTTACTTGTCTTAGTTTACAGGCTCCGAGTTAAGAATACCTACAAAACTGGCGAAATAACACACTACAAAGAATTTATTCCAACCATCAATTGTAGGTGATACGGTAAGCGCAGTTTCTTCTATATTCGCCATATATCTTTCTCTCTCTCTCTCTATCCATTTTAGCTTTTTTCTTATTTGTCTGTTTATAAAAACTAAAATAGAAAATCGCTTTAAAAAAGTTAGCAAGGGGTGGAACGAAACATTTGATTGGGCGTCGGGTTTTCTGTGGGTGTTGGTTTTCGTGTGTTCTCTCCTAAACTGTTTTTTCTGGTGCAATAACGCGGTTTTCGCTTATTATAAGCTTTTTTTTCTGCGAGATGAAACTATATATTTAATTATTTAATATATATTTCGACCGAACTAATAAATTGCGCATCACAAAAGTCTCAGGTCTTTCATCGTCCTGTGTGTATTATCAGTTTAAGTAGTAATAAATTCATTTCCATTAATAAGACATTCCGACTGAGATATATATAGTTAAGTAAATGGATTTTCGGTAATAAAACTTTTTCAATTATATATATATACCAGATTAATGCGCTATGTGGGAAGGTTAAAAAGTTAAAATTTCTTCTTATTTTACTTAATTTAATCCCAATTCGTTTATTTATATATATACCAGATTAATGCGCTATGTGGGAAAGTTAAAAAGTTAAAATTTCTTCTTATTTTACTTAATTTAATCCCAATTCGTTTATTTATTTTCTCTGGAATTTTCTGTATCGTCCATTAAAAGTAATAATCCTTTCACTTTTTCGAACTCTAGTATTGCCTTTTAAATTGCTCTCGATAGAGATGAGAAGAATTTAATTAGTTTCTTTTCTAGAATTTGGAAAACTCACTTTCTCTCTCGTTCCTTTTTTTTTAAACGAAAATAATAATAATAATAATAAACGATAGCATTTTTTTGTCATGATATCTCTCATATTTTTACCTATGTGTCATAAACTTATATCGAGCATATGCTAAAACTGCGACGAACAGCTGTTAAGATCGCCTCACGGTCTGTCTTTTTAAAAATGCGGGTCACATAGAAGTGTACCCCCAAATACGGGTTTTAGAAAAGCGTTTTTTTTTTTTTTTTTAAGAGGGGAAAGATTCGTTAAAGTGGGTTTGTTTATTACAAATCACGACTGTTAGAGAGACCGAAGCAAAAGGTTAGAAGGGGGGCCTCTTCCATACAACATTAATATTCAGAAACAAGCAAACTTAACTAATCAGTATGGATGCCGTTTTGTTAAACTTCAATAGAAGAAGGGGGAAAAAAATCGTCTA
This sequence comes from Olivierus martensii, assembly GCA_000484575.1. Lineage (NCBI taxonomy): Eukaryota > Metazoa > Arthropoda > Arachnida > Scorpiones > Buthidae > Olivierus > Olivierus martensii. The sequence goes on from AYEL01068313.1 coordinate 27,272, forward strand.
TAAAACGAGAATAACGCTAATGAATTCATTAATCTATTTACAGTTCAATCGGTATTTTATAAAAAGAAGAAGAAAGTGCATACAATAGAGTACTAATTAACGGATTCTTCGGATCGTAGGCCTTCTAGTGAGATGATATATACAGGGACTTTCAGAGAAAATGCGAGGCCCGGGATAATTAATATTTTTGAGGCCCTTCAAAAGAAAAAAAAATAAAAAAAAATTGACAAATATACTGTGGTATGTATAAAAAAAAAAAAAAAAAATTGACAAATATACTGTGGTATTTATACAAGAAAAGCGAAGACAGTGATAGAGAACTTCAAATTTTAACAAACACTGAAGCTGGAACAATATAAAAATATACAAATATATTTTTTCTAATATATTGAGTTATAAATTGAGGTCCCTAAAAGAGTGAGGCCCTCTGATATCCATTGGCTATAGGTATATAAATCAGGCCTGATTATTCCACAAGTAATTTTGTAAGGAAACAATTTGTTTCTTTACGAAATTACTTGTGGGATATTCTTTTTAATCACCATTTACAATTTATCAAAAAATTTATTTTTTAATACGTATCAAAAAAAGCTTAAGTAGGTTTATAAAAAAAATTGTGATTTTTTTTTTTTTTAGGGATTTAGGGAATGCATCGTGTGTCTAGAACATAACGAATTTTCTCTTCCTTTCGTTATTAAGCTCTCCAAACATTGGTTTATATCTATGGTTTCTTGTCGACATAGATTTAACGGGCAATCAGTGTGATGCAATTGTCCTCCGAAGAATAATCGTAGAAAGCCTATAACAATAGACCGAGTATCAAATAAGGAGGATTATTTTAAATATCGGCCACATAACTATAATAGTTAAGTCGAAATGCCCATTAAAAGAATGCGATAAAAAAAAAAAATAATAATCCTAGTCGGAAAATTAAATTTAGAATTACCAATTTCGTGAGCGAAAAGAAAGTTCATTCGATATAGACGATAGCAGTCGAAACTTAATGTAGTTTGTACTCTTGTCGCCATTTTTTTTTAATACTTATATAAATTAATTTGTCGTCGAAAAAGCGTTATATATACAGAATATTTTTTTAATCCTTTAAATCGAGTCGCTAGGTAGAATTTTCGTCGCATGTCGCGTCCACAGTCTGTCATCGAATGCCATTTGAAATGTGGGACTAGGTCAAAGTTGAAGGACAAGTATAAAAAAAAATCTTACGACGGACTTTACATCGTGGAATTATCTTACAGAAGTGTTCGAAAAATTCGTTTCCGAATTTTTCTCCGTAACAGTCGCCATTTGCGTAAACATAACTTTGTTTAATAAATGTGTTTTTGTTTGTTTTTTATTTAAATGTCGCGAATTTAAATGCGCAGTTTGTATAGAATAATATAGGAATTGTTTGTTGCGCGATGATAACCTACAGATTCGTTAGTCTCTTACTTGGCACGTACTTTGACCAAGCCCATATGTCAACTGCTAAAGCTTACTGGTTGTATAACAGGGCATCAGCACATTCCAGTGCGGTAGGCGTGGTTTCTGTATGACGTAAAACTGAAGCTTGTTTATTAAATCTAACTGTAAACTGGGGTTGGTTGGTTTTCTGGTGTAATTAATACGCGAAAACTTAATAATATCAAGTGCAATTGTTGTTCTGGTGTTGAAATTCAATTCAATTGTCCTTTTTTTGACATTATAAGATTTAATGTTTTTTGTGTATTAGACTATTAATGATAGGAAAAAGTTATTTATCATCCACATAAAAAAAGGTGCACATTTTTAATTAATCCTCAATTATTTCCAGTTTAATTCATAAATTGACTGTTAGTTACAAATAAAAGTGATCACATTTGTAAACTATTTTTTTAATTTTTAATCTGATTCAATTTTATATATATATATACATATACATAGAGAGACATACCTATAACAAAATTATCACTGCTCTGATACAGCAGAAATTTAAATTTTGTTTGCTGAATAAAGTGAAAATGTTTTTGAATTTTTCATTTCCTTTATGTTGTCTTCAACCCACAAAAAGTATAATGGCTTCTAATGTACTTTGAGTTAAATATACACTCTCCAAGATGGTTCTATTTATTGATCCAGTTGAAGAAGTAAGTTAATTGTCGACCTCTAAATTTGTAGAATTATCAGGTAAGAATGCCAAAGTCCTGTTTTTGATGTATCAAAAGTAAATTAAAGATAAAAAATCTATCTATAAATGAAAGATAAATTATAAGTTGTAGAAATTGCATTATCTGTAATTTATATTAGAACATAAGGATTTATAAATGAATGAGCTGCTTTTTTAGATGAATTTTATGTTTTATTTCAAATTAATATACACAATATCAAGATGCCATTATTAATTTTATAATTTTCTCAATTTTATTTAAACATTTGCTATTATTAAGAGAGATATGAACTGAAATGTTTATTGTGTGCATGTACTTGATATGATAGATCAAATTACTAAAACGATTGATGTCATACAAATAAGTGCTTATTACTATACAGTAAAATATGAAAATTAAATTTTTTTCTTTTCTATTTGTTCAAAAGTAAAATTCTAAATAATAATTTTTTAAGTAGAATAAACACATGAATATTTCTATATCTCTTTAAATAACTATTGTTTAACACGAAATAGCAAAACATATGATTTAAATAATCTGAATTTCATTATTATATAATTCTCTGAAGATGTATTTCATATGTTAACAATCATAGGAAAAAACATGATTAATGAAGAAAAACAATCAAAATTGATATTGTAGATGAAATTGTTTTTGAATGCTGATGATTATTTGCTATAGTCAGAAAAGACATATGACGAAACTACATTACTAGTTGATAATTTTCTAAGCAGTTGTGAAAACCAAGCGACTTATAACAAAAATAATGAAATGTTTATTTTACAACATAAAATACTAATATTCTAATGCATTAGAACAGGTTTTTAGTTGCAGGTGTTGTTGAATAGTTTTTTTTTATTTTATAATATATATATAAAAAAAAAACCTGTCTAATACATTTAGATAATATATAAGATTGAAGTTGTGGTGAATGTGCTAACACTGTTTATCCAACATGGCGGAAATACAGTAAGACCCCGCTTAACGCTGTTTCAATATAACACGGTTTTTTCGAATTCTGTATTTTTTATTGATTCATTTTGGCGCGGTTTTTCAAACCGTTATACTCACATAAATCCGAAATCCCACGAATTTGTTGCTTTGATACCCCCTATGCCTTCTCACGGTGCGTTTAATATCAGTGTAGTGTAGTATATACAAAAGTTTGCTGCCGTCACAGTTCATATTTATGATCGGTTATCAAAAGTAAGCGTTTCTAAAGATGAGGAGCAAAAGGAATTTGCAATGGATTCTCAAAACAAATTTAACCACTATTACGGAAATTATGAATCAGTTATACAAAATGATCAAAATTTTGATAGAAGTTCAAAGGCAAGTGTGATTCGTCTTTCCTCTTTCCTTCAGCAAGCAATTGTCGATGCGATGTCTCGGTATCTACAATTGCTTGCTGAAGAAAAGTGAAAAGGCAAACGACGATAGGTGACTTCTTAACGAAAAAGCAAAAAGTATCAAATGAGGAAGAACCTTCCATATCACAAATATAAATTATTTACCCGTATATTTTCGATTTTCATGAATGATTTATGAATATAAATCGAAATTAACAATAAAAAATATCTATAATAATGTAATACGATAGTAATATTACATATTACAAATTAAAATTTAAAAAATGGTACATATATTTTTTATTCATTGTTTTGTTTCATTATTTACGTATTACGATGACCTCGTTTAGCGCTTGGTTTCTTAGGAACGTATCCCCCGCGTTAAACGGGGTCTTACTGTAGCTCATACTAGATGATAAGATTTTAAAAGTTAGAGAGTGTAACTAACCATTATAATCGTCATTGTTTATTGGCAAATAAATTTTAGTGTTTTCTAATGAAGTTAAAGAAGTTATAATGTTCATTATTGTCTTCTTCATCACCATGTTAGCCGCCGTCTTATCACCACACTTAGCAAGTCGTTCCAGAAACAAGCTGATGTTATTTCTGACGTCATAACAGACTAATCACTGATGACTTGCTGTTGAGATTTGGAACGTACCCAGATTATAGTCTAATTTTATGTTTTATATTTCTATCAGGTCTTTAAGGTCGAAGTTATAGTGTTATTTAACATTACAGTATATGCAAACTGCAGAAAATGTCTGAGAATTATTCTCGTTTCTTTTTATTTGATATAAAATAAATTTTAATAGAGTGCATCAACGAACAATACAAAATATTTAAAGTGCAATTACATTAATAAATGAATACAAAAGTTACACGTTAATTAATATAACTGGATTCGGTAACGTGTAAAAATATTTTGGAATTATTTTAAGAATCAAGCTAGTCTGAGAAGTGGCACTATTGTTTCTGGGCAAAGCATTTCACCTAACTATAGTAGGCAAGTTTAGAAATGATCCTGTACAGTATTTGATTTGATATAGATCATATATAATATAAATGCTATTTCAGAAAATATAATTTTTTTTTCTTTCCAGAGTACACTTAAATTATCAGTTTGTACACGTGCAAACAAAGATGACAATACTACTGAAGCTAAAACCGAAACGACTCCTGTAAGCGTAACGAAATCAGAAACTGAAGCTGAAACGATCTCTGTAAGCGTAACGACACCAAAAAATGAAACTGAAACGACTACTGTAAGCGTAACGACACCTGAAAATGAAACAACGACAGAAAAATAAATGATAATATGAAAAACTATCAAATATCTGTCTTTACACATAATTTTTTCTTTATTCTCTAACATATTTATCCAAGAATTGCTTATTAATTTTATTGTATAACTTAAATATCATTTAAATATATCTTTCATAAAAATAATAAAAAATCACGCATTTTTTATTTTTTTTATTAATTTTTATTTAAACCATTATACAAGTTCATAAAATATAAAGACCATCCGTACATCAAAACATTAACTCTTATCGTCTTCAATAAAAAAACAATTTTAAAGAAATTAAGATTAAATAATTAGTATTAATAGGAAAAAAGTAATATTCGAATTGTTATTTGTAATAAGGCAAATAAAGATTTAACATAATTTATATGCTGCACTGTTTGTCATTAAAAGCCGTGACACACTGAACGCGACGCGAAGCTAAGCATAAAAGCTGACACACTGAATGCGACGCGAAGCGAAGCAAAGATGACAGAAAAATTTGCATCCTTCGCTTCGCGTAGCATTGCACCGCAGCCTGTCTACATTGTGGCCGAATTATTTGTCATGTTTCATGGATTTGTCAATAAACATCATTTGCGGAGTGTGATTGATTTGTGAATAAAATATTCGTTTCTATTGGTTGATTGCTTCCTTCGCGTCTTGCTACACCGTATTGTTGAAACAAATATCATCATCAAAAGAATAATCACTTCAATAATGTATAAATTAAAGAATAATTTACTTTTTCCAGTTTAATTTTTATTCAAATTTTTATGTAATAATGTTTAAAAAATTACTTTTTATATATAATAGATGATCTTTTATCCAAAATGATTGGAGCCAGAACTAGTTTGGATAAATAATATTTTCAGATATTAGATAATTTAGTTCATTTTTCTAACAAAAAGCTAAGAGATTTTAATGAGTTATCATATGAAATAAACAATGTTAACACACACACACACACACACATATATATAATTAAAAACTCTTTTATATAATGCAAATATCATAACAAAAATTGCAAATAGTGACACACACACACATATATATAATTAAAAACAAAACTCTTTTATATAATGCAAATATCATAACAAAAATTGCAAATAGTGAAAATGTATTTATTAATGAACAAAACTTACCATCTTTGGATCACAAATCTGTCAAAATATTTGTATTAACCTGTAAATTATTTTCAGTTGTTGTTAGTTTTTCCAAACATTCAAACAACAATCTTCTGTCCATAAATATGTAGATCATAGTTTTAAATAAGTATTTTGCATTTTAAAATATGACTTAAAATAATAGAAAAATAATAATATTTATTTTGATGATGAAAAAATTATATTGTTTTATATAAGTGTAAAAATGATAGCATGTAAAATTAATATTTTTATGTTAAAAATTGATAATTTTAATATGATATTTTAAATAAGGCTATAGCTAAAACTTGTTATAATATGATCTGTTAAATGTGCATGATTTTCCAATGTTGATTTTCATCCAAAACATCACCCTTTTTTGTAAATTTCAAAGAAATGTATTTGTTATTAGTCATCCCAAAATGAAAATATATTGTTGTATATGACTACAAATATACTTTTGTATGATTGCAGTGAGTTTTTATTTTGGATGCTAATGTTTCTGGTGATTTTTCTGCAACCCCTAAACCAGGAGTTCCCAAAATTTTTCCTAGATGGGCCAAATTATAAATTCCAAAATATTTGGCAGGCCAAACAAAAAATAAAGCGTTATGGAAAAATATGTTCAAATCGATAAAAATTAGACACAAGGGAAAGATTTATACTAATTTTATGGGCCAAACAAAAAATAAAGCGTTATGGAAAAATATGTTCAAATCAATAAAAATTAGACACAAGGGAAAGATTTATACTAATTTTACAGCATAATCATTCTTTATATATGACAATAATTACTTTTTATTATAAAATGTTTAAAATAACACATTTCAAAATAATTAAAAAATAACTAAATAATTTCAAATAAAATAATAATAAATTCATCAATCTGAAGTGTGTGACTTGTGCAGTTGTTGCTCTTTTTAATAATAATATTGAGTCTTGGTTCAAAGTTGGTTGAATATATCTTAACATTGCTTGTAAAATGTTCATCAGTTAATTTTGATCTCAATTTGGACTTATTATTACTCATGATTGAGAAAGTTTGTTGGTTGAATATATCTTAACATTGCTTGTAAAAAGTTCATCAGTTAATTTTGATCTCAATTTGGACTTATTATTACTCATGATTGAGAAAGTTTTTTCACATATATAAGTGCTTCCAAATATAAAACATATTTGGAAGTACTTATACATGTATTTTTTTAACTGAACAGTTTTTAATTATTTGATAAAATTTATTTATTTTTTGTAAAAATGTAAATTATCTCTGAATTCAAGATGGCAGATGATTTGACATTGTGGGCCGCATTTCTAGGATTTGAAGGCCTCATTTGGCCCGCTGGCCACACTTTGGGAACCCCTGCCCTAAACCAACCCAACTCACTTGGCATCATTGAAATTGTTAATTTAAAAAAATCAAGATGGCAGATGATTTGACATTGTGGGCTGCATTTCTAGGATTTGAAGGCCTCAGTTCCCAAAGTTTGGCCCACTGGCCACACTTTGGTAACCCCTGCCCTAAACCAACCCAACTCACTTGGCATCATTGAAATTGTTAATTTAAAAAAAAAATGATTATTATACCCAATCAGTTAAATATCAAACTATTTTTTTTTATTTTGGATAAATGATAAATTTAAATAATTTTGAATATTGTTTAATAATAAATATTTACGAATAATCTATTTAATTTTATATTTCAATTTTTAAAAAATGTAATTGCTTATAGTTTTAGTGTTATTTTGCAGAGAATTCAGTTGTGCTATTATCACTCCATAATTCTTAGACAAATTGTTATTTTTTCATATATATATGCAAGTACTTTAAGCAAGAAAACTAAGATTTATTTATTATTAGTAAAAATACTAATAATACTGTGCTTATTATTATAATAATACATTTACTAACAATAAATCTCAGCATTCCTGCTTAAAGTATTTGTTGAATTATTTGTGTTATTTCATAAGTAGCAGAACTTTAAAATTAAATATTAGTAAAAATACTAATAATACTGTGCTTATTATTATAATACTACATTTACTAATAATAAATCTTAGCATTCCTACTTAAAGTATTTGTTGAATTATTTGTGTTATTTCATAAGTAGCAGAACTTTAAAATTAAGATTACATATATGCAGTTTGATGCTGGAAATATATTAGAATTTGTTAATACAATCCTTCTTATTTTTTGGATGTGATGTTTGAATATTCATTGCATTACAAGGGATTTTAGTTTGGATTTTTTAATATTGTTTAAATATAATGTAATGGCATTTTTGTGTATGAAATTATCAGTCTAGCTAAATAAAAATTTCAATTTGTTATAAGTCTTTTCATTTCATTGCTCAGTCTTGCAAAATATTTAAAATGAACACAACTAGAACATTCAGTCTAGCTAAATAAAAATTTCAATTTGTTATAAGATAGGTCTTTTCATTTCATTGCTCAGTCTTGCAAAATATTTAAAATGAACACAACTAGAACATTTTATATTGATTAAATATTTATATATATTAAAAAAAAAACCTTACTCTAGTTGTGTTTATTTTCACTGTTTTGGATTTAATAAATTTATATGAATTCAGCTAAAATTATAATTTCTAGTATATATCTGAAAATAATTTCTCTTTACCAATTCTTAAGATAAATAATTTTTTACAAAAAATTTTTTTTACTTAGAATGGATTATTTTTAAAATTTCAAATAAATTTTGCTATAAAGAGAGAACTATAATATATTTTCGGGATTAATTTTTATTTATTTCGAATTTTTATTATTGCTTAAAAAAGAATTAATATATATAATTTTATAATCTTTATATTGCATTTCTATAAAGGTAATATTGTAATTCTGTAAAATATTAAAATTTTATTAAAGTA